>JBAKBP010016890.1:0-50265 GCA_037953745.1 Lithodes maja
GTTTTTAAATTATTCTTAGCAGTCCCTGTTTTAGTTTTGTAACTTTTGTCCAATAAAGATTTCGTGTATATTTGTTGTTGCATTCCAAGAACTATTACATACTTAATTTATATCCTTTCATATGATACATGAGTTACTATAGAGTACTGGTTAAAATACATACCGGTACCAAGTTTCAAGAATAAACTTTGATTAGAACATTTGTTTGTCTATTATTTTCCCTGGGCCGAGTAAAAAATACCGGGGTAGGCTATTCCCATCTCGGGTTAAGTACAATCAGTAGGAACGTAGAAACTTACTTTAATTTTCATAACTTTAAAAGACTCGAGATTCTGCGAGGCTAATTCCGAAAATATTCAATCAAGTCACGGTTACCCCCATGAAGTCAGGTTATAGTAATGACAAGACATACCAATAATATATGTTAGTTAGCGGGTGTGTGGACTGTGGGGATAGTGGCAGCCCCCACTTTGGACACTAAGACTAAGTAAAGTTAGGTTAGGGTAAGGTAATGCAAATTATCTACTCATAACATGATAAACAATTGAACAATAAACTACTGTACTATATTCCTTGAAGAAATACAAACAAACAATTGTACATAAGGCTGCGGAAAGATTCTTTAGTGATACCCAAGTCATGGCCGGGATTCCGGGAAATCTATAAATGCACTGTAGGCGGTAGGCCTAGCTGCTGGCTGTACACTTATTAAATTGTACCGGTAATCTGGCTAAAAAGTTACCGGTATACAAAATGAGAACATAGAGGCAGGGTGCAGATCCCACTTTGGACACTAAGTTTGGACTTTGGTTAGGGTAAGTTATTGCAAATCTTCCACTCATTATATAAACTACAATAAAATAAGATACCAGTAGATAAGATACTACTGTAGCCTATTCTGCCTATAGCCTATACCTTGAAAACAAAAACAAACGGTAAGACTGCGAAAGTATTCTTCAGTGACAGGTCTACCCCTATAATCCCACGGCATGACGGCAAACTGTTATTGTCATAGGCTATAGCCTAGCCAGGGTGTCGAATGATGCTGTTTTTTTTAGTTAGGCTATAACACAAATTAACTTTCTGTATAATGATAAAAACAAATTAATCCTAGCCTAGGCCTAGCCTACGTATTTTTATATTATTATTTTAAAAGTTAGACATCTAAAATAGGCCTAGGCTTAGGCCTACTGTGTTCCAAAACTCAAGAGTAGCCTAGGCTACGTTAGCCTAGCCTAGCCTTACAAAAAAAAAACAGGAATGTTGGTCTAGGCTGTTTAATATACACTTCCCAGGTCATTTTAACAGTTCTATTGCTTCTATATATCATATAATACACCATAGAGTAAGTTTTTAATAACTAGAAAAAAAGGTCATCTTCTAAATAATTACCATAATTGAGGACCTTCGGCGTTCCCGGGTTAAGAGCCTAGCTAACCTTATTTTTTACTGTCTTTTAACCTCAAATCTTCCTTGATCTTCATTAGCCTATCAATACATTATACATAGCCCCACAAGTGGGGGCAGTCCTAAGATTGTTGGATAATGGGTTATCCTAAGCCTAATACGCCTAGCCTCAGCCTAGGCTACTCATTTCTGCTTCAAATCATCATTATCATCATAGGCCTAGGCTAATACAAGTAGGCCTAGGCTTATCTGAACAAAATAATATGCTTGGCTACTTACAAAATTGCTGTTTGGTGCTTGCTAGAAGTCAGGTTTATCCAAAGTATCACCTTGAACTTATACCTTATATATAATGAGTTCCCCAAGATTAATATGCACAATTTTAGAATGTGTAGGGCACTCGCACTTCACATGAAGTCAATGTTATATTCCAGCCCCTTAATTCACTCTATTTTTCCACAAATATATCGGTAAATAACAGCTAACACATTTCTAAGTGTTCCACAGTTGATTGGCGGCAAGCTAATTTGACGTCATCATTGGATTATTCTCGTAAACACCACAATGGAAAACATAGCTGATTTTCGTTCGTTGTTTTCCATTGATCCAACCACATAAATACCCCTGAAAAACCAATAATTCATCATAAAATCGTACTAATTTATAGCTTACCTTATGCCTCAAGGTCTTGCGCTCTTTGTCAAACACATAAAATTTATATTCATTCACTATTTTTAAGAAATTAGAGACCCCATAAAATTAACACATACGAACAAATATCTGTATTTTGTGGGAGTTTAATTGGGATCAGATCAGGATAAAAAAACTAACATTCAAACTTAAATTAATATTTTACATTATTCATTTCAGTGAAATTCAGTCAATATATTAAACACATGGAGTAGTTTAGTTAATATATACATAGTTTTAGATAAATACCTATTATTATCCTTTAATCTACATATTATTGAGCATTCGAGTGCCAATAAAATTACGGTAGTTGTGTTCGTCTTGACTCAGCCTTCGGCGCAATATAACATCGGAGTGTAGGGGTACATTGGTTGGTTGTTTGTTTGTTTGTTTGTTTTAGCGGACTCTCCCATCCAGGAGTTCGTTCTATGAACGATGGCTGTTTCCTTATTGTAATATATATTTGTTATATTGGTGCTAAAGTCAGTCACCTCATCCGAACCGAACAAGTTGTGTTTTCACAGTGTAAACAAATAGCTTTCATGACTTGAGCTCTGGATTTATCCGTCTATATTTACATTAGTAGCTGCATTTGGACTTCAATACAGGTGATATATAATAGTTCTAAGATCATAGCCAATGTAGAGTACAGTGTAGAGCAAAGCAACTATCGTTTGATGAGTGTAATGTAGATATAAAAGGGCAGGTTTAGCGGGGCTCCCGGCCGCCCCGGGAGTCACAGGCTCTTAGCCAATTTCAGTATCAATATTTTTTTCAGATGTTAGGTTCGGGATCACGAAGAAAATGGGCGAATTTTGGCACACTGCACTAGTGCGACGTTATGAGAAACAATTTATTAGGGAAAATAGGCACCAATAGATTCGCCATATTTTTCTCTATATAGTCCGCATGGAGGATTTTCGTTATCAACAAATTGAAAAATACCCACTTCACAGACAAATACACCAAAAATCTAAGTCAAAGCGGGGGGTGTGGGGGCAGCAGCCCCCACCTATAATACTAGGATAGGTTAGGTCAGGGTGTCAAACGACGCTGTTTTTTTGAGTGATAACGCAATGAACTTTTTGTATAATGATAACAGAAACTACCCCCCTACGGGTGGATGGGACTCGTTAGCCTTGGTCGGCAACTCATCTAGGGGAGACAACCTTATACAAATCCGGGTGGATGGGACTCGTCAGCCTTGGTTGGCAACCCTGTCTAGGGGAGTAAACCTGATACAAATCCGTACTGCTTACCTAAGGGTAAGGCAGGTTAGTGGATGGATTAGCCGAACACCACTGTAGAAAAATAGTGCTAACAAGATACACAGAGGGCCTCTGAGTCGGACGGATCCTGAATTGAGTGGTCAATCCTGTAAGTCCTTCACTAAACTGGCTCGGGTTGTCCCTCTCACAGGGAATAGGTCCGCTTGGGGGCATTCTGTGTATGGCCACCCTCGTAAGGGGAGTAAGGCGTCTGGCAATAGATAGATAGATAGAAACTACCCCCCCCCCCAAAAAAAAAAAAGGTTGGCTAGGCTAAATTGACACAATTTTGGTCTCCATATTTTCCATCTTGATTGTTTTTTTATTGCAGGAAATACTGTTTTAGACACCTCTAAATTCTCAAAAAAAATCTGGGGGGCATGCCCCCGGACCCCCCTAGAGCTTGCGCCTTCACCGCGCTATAATGATAACAAAATAATAAACCATAATGATAACACAATTCATATTTTGTGGATTGACACCCTGGGTTAGGTAAGGTTGTTAGGTTAGGCTAATGTCCTTTCAAAGTGGTATAGGCTAGTAAACACTAGGATAGCCTATAGGCCTACCCGGTCAGAGGTAAGAAGAAGAAGAGTCCTGCAGTAGTCGTCTTGAATGTTACCCAGATTTGTTGTTGTTGTTCCCTAAGCTGACTGGCCGAACAGCCCCGAGTTCAGATTTGTTGTAGGCTACCTGGGTAACCTGGCTATGTTTCAAGGGAGCATAGCCTAGGCTAATTAGGGATCTGGATGGATCCACGATGGGTTGAGACCCATATATAGGCCTAGGCCTATATATCGGCACCAACAGTTCTAGACTAGTACGAAGACAAAATACCAAGATAGGCTAAAGAATGACTAGGCTTATCCTACCTTCAACAAGCAAGGATAACATAGCCTAAGCCCTAAGGTTAAAAGGCTCCGTCAAAACCACGTCTTGCATTTCCCTTACTAAACCTTCTAGCCTAGGCCTATATCAATTCTATATTACACTAAGAACATTTATTCAGGTGGTTTAAGTGGAAATTACACAAATAAAATTAACAATCCCAAGATAAACAAATAGGCTAAGCCTTGGATATCCTGAATTTTGGGAGGAAAACATAATGGCCCCGCGAATAACAAGGCTCATATTTCCTTAACTAAACCCTCTAAGGTAATTCCAAGGGTACTTACATGATAGGAGGGTCGGGCATGGCGGGTCCTGGGCTACTCCACGGTGTCTGGTTGTCCTGGGCGCTGGGCTGGCTCACACATTCAAAACTACACTGCCATTTGCAAGGGTTCAAAACAAACTGACAGCCGCCGCCATCTGTCAGCCACCCGCACAAGCTCGCTGGTCGGGCCGGACTGGTTCATCCCCGGGCCTGACTCTCCTCTGATATACTGCGCATGCGTTATGACACTGTCGATTTTTTCCTTTTATTCGTATATCCTCCAATTAGTTACACTTACTTCAATATATTATGCTGTAGCTAAATATATAGACGTTAAAATAATCTAATATGCGATCTATATCGGCTTGTTCGTATATTATTCTGTTGAGGAGTATGTTAAATTTAGGAGGGACACTCAGTCCGTGACAATCGCGGCCACTCGTAGCAATAAGATATCTCGCTACTGGAAATACTTCGACATTTTTCTTTATATTAAATTAAATCAATTAATATAATTTTAAATACTTGATATAAAAGAACTAAAGTATTAACTTACAGATAATGCTATATATTATATATAATATATTTATCACTGTGCACGAAATTAGTTGTATATGGCGACTTAAGTTCAATGACAGAAGCAATAAATCTTTCTCATGCTGCCTCAAAAATATTTAATTTACAAAATGTGTATACCATTAAGGTTAGATTTATTACAAGCAGTGTGTATACCTCAATAAAGCTTTGTGGTTGCTGCAGGAATAACCATTATATAAATATTGCTATTCATAGCTCCATCTGTATTAAACCCTTTCAGTACAAAAAGTACAAAAGTACGGTGATATTTTATTCTGGCTAACATTAGACAATTGTGTTCAGATTACACCATTGGAAAGAGGCAAAATCTACCTTGTATAACTCCTCCAGTTTGATTATGCCTCTATTTCTTGTATTCTGACTAATAGTACAGTAGATTTGTGCTTAGAAGTGCCTCCAAATAGTCAAATGATGAATATAGCCTACCAATCACTGTATGAACTATAAAACTACATTGTTAATCAGGGACTATTGAAGGTGCCATCATTATCTATTTATATAATTGTACATACAGTATCCTATACTTCATTCACAAATCTATCAGCCCTTCTTAAAATGGTGTCCATATTTCAGTGTATATAGGGCCTATAGGACCTACGCTCTTATCTATCTCCTTGCAAATTCTCACTCTCCTTTCCTATTTACCTTTTCAGTAAGATGACGAGTTTTATATATTCGTGTTAACACTGAATGATTATATACAGGTTTGGAAGGACAGGGCCTTCAGGAATCAAAAAGCGAAATGATCGCAAATTGACCAATTTGACCACATGCAAGTTTCAGGCTATAAGGAAGTTAGAGCCGTGAACATTGATATTAATGAGAAATACATAATAATGTGAGATTGTGATGGATAAAAAGTGTGATCAATGTGGGTTTATGTATTTATATATGTATCATGACCGTATTTTAGCTGATAATTCCGATAAATATTGATGGCCACAGCTCCAACTTCCTTATAGACCAAAATTCGCAAGTGAACAAATTTCCGGTTATAAGGAAGTTGGAATTACAAATATAATATGTAGCCAAATAACTAGCTAAGTACGGTCGTAGTACATACATAAATACATAGTCAAATTCATCATAATTTCTATCCATCACAAACCACAGTATATTATAATTGTAGTTGTTTTATATTGATGTTTACGCTCAACTCCCTTACAACCTAAAACTCGCAAGTGGTCAATTAAACATTTATCTACTTAATCCACGAAGGGGTGGCCACGAACGAATCACCTCCATCGAGGTAATTCCGATTTTCTAGCTAGTTTCGGGGAAGGGTTGCCCAACCGCCCATTAACCCGGGAGCTGCGGGGAGACTCATAAGAGTTCCCCCGGCGGACTGCGGGGAGACTCTTAAGAGCAGAGCTTTTGAACGCGTACCAAAACCGCGCGTTTATAGCCAGGCGGCTGAAAATTGGTGTGGGTATAGTACTACGTGTCAACTCTCGACACCACCCCGCCAAACGCTCGCCCCGCACTCGTGCAAGCACCACCGCGCCAGTAACCACGCACTAGTCATGGAGCCCACACGTCCCTCACGCTCGCTCCCTGATGACACAACCAGCCCTCCTTCTGGTGGTGTTAGCCGCCGTGGAAGGCAGAGGGTGGCTGCTAAAGACCCTAGCTACCAGTACGACACGCCCTACAGCTCGGAGGACGAAACACCTGCACCCAAAGCACGAAAAACACGTGCAAGCACGAGAAAGGTACAGAGGTCATTGGTGTTTCGGGACACTGCCACCACGACCCAGGCCACTACAACAACCACTACCACCACCACTGCCACCCCTGCCACCCCTGCCACTGGTACCAGCGACGCAGGAGGCTGCCCTAGGGCTGCAGAACCTGCGGGGGCAGGAAAAATTAAAGGCACGGGCGTAGGGAAGAGAACCCGTACGCCAGCCACAGTGCCCCTACCACCACCACCACCACCACCAGCCGCCCCTGGCCCGGCTGCCCCTGCCGCCCCTGCTGCCCCTGCCGCCCCTGCTGCCCCTGCCGCTCCTGCCCAAGGAACAGGGAAGGGGAAAGGGAGAGGGAAAGTGACTGCTGGCCCTGCTGGCCCTGGTGTCCCTGCCGGCCCTGCTGCCCCTGCTGCCCCTGCCCAAGGAACAGAGAGAAGGGCGACAGGCACCACCATCATCTTGCCATCAAGGCCACGCACCACTGCTGCCCCTGCCGCCGCCCCTGCCGCCACCTCTGCTGTCCCTGTCCATAAGACTCCCGCACGTGCAAAAGTGACCCGGAAAACTCTGACACCATCAAAGTATGCCGCCCTGCTGTTTGATGGTGATTCGCAGGACATTGGCAGCCCAGGTTTCGACGACGAAGCCCTAGCACGGGACCAAGGGTGGGGGGATTTGGGAGTGGACAGTGGGAGTGAGTCCGACGTCGGTGACGAAAATGAGGAAGGGCATCGTCTGTCAAGTGAAGAGGAGGGTGATGATGATGAAGTGCTGTATCGCGACCATGGAAGCGATATTTCAGACGATGAAGCAGACGCAGACGACATTCCGATCCCTGAGCTGCCTTCGTTCGATTGGTCTGACGGGGTCAATTTTGTACCTGACATGCCCCAGTTCAATCCTGGGACGTCAGGAACAACTGACGACTGGCCCTGTGACGATCAAGCGAACGAAAGCGACTTCTTCCTCGCTTTTTTCGACATGGAGGTAATGACGTACATCGTTGCCCAAACAAACGCCTACTACAGGTGGGTGTTTGGCAGATTGGACGTCCTTTCTCCAAAAGCGAGAATACGAGGCTGGGTGGATACGACTGTGGAAGAATTTATGACGTTCTTTGCCTTGTTGTTCCTCATGCCTCTGATCAAGAAGCATGTGTTGCAACACTATTGGAAGCACGACCCTCTCATCGCCACCCCAACTTTCAATAAGTTCATGACTCGTGACAGATTTTTGTTGCTGCTAAGATTTATGCACTTTGCAGACAACGAAAATCCTAACAGGATTGACAGGATATGGAAAGTTCGGGATGTGTTCACCATGTTGTTGGGGAGGTATAGGAAATACTTTTACCCCTTCCTCAATTTGGTGATTGATGAGTCGCTCGTGCTCTTCAAAGGACGTCTTGTTTTCAAACAGTATATCCCCTTGAAAAGGCATAGGTTCGGAATCAAGCTCTTCGTTTTGTGTGACTGCGAAACTGGAATAGTGCTTGACATGATCGTGTACACAGGCACTGACATTGACATACCGAAAGCCGCTGCCAATGACCCCATGGGCATGTCAGGTGCCATCGTCAGGAAAATGTTGGCACCTTACCTGGGCAAAGGCCACATCATCTACACTGACAACTGGTATACTTCTCCTGCTCTCTGCCAGTTTCTTCATGACAACCAAACGGGGTCATGTGGGACTGTCAGAAAGACGAGAAAGTTTATGCCAAAGTTCACAGGTAATGTCATTCCTCTCACAGATGCCTCCTCCAGTGACACCTTCAGAAGACGACCTGGCTCAGGAACACCGCGAGAGGCATGTGCGAAGAAGGCGACGAAAGGGGCAGAAATACAAGCAGCTCGAGAAGTGTGGGAAAGTGATAGCCCTGAAGTGGAAGGATAAGCGAGACGTCCACCTGCTTTCCACCGTCCACACAGGTGCCCAGGTGGATTCTGGCAAAATCCACTACCGAACCAGGAAGACAATCTACAAGCCCGACATGGTAGTGGACTACACTAAGAACATGCGCCTGGTGGACAAGTCTGACTGTCAGCTGTCAGGCGTTGAGTGTCTGAGGAAGACTGTGAAGTGGTATCACAAGCTCTTCCTCCACCTAGTTGATATAACGATGCTGAACGCCTACAACTTGTGGTTGGTGAAAAAGGATATGGCCCCAAACCAGAAGCTGAAATTCCAGGAGTTCGTCTACAACGTCTCATACCAACTCCTGGAGAAGTATGGCACCACCACTCACAGACGTACGGCATGGCGTGGGGATCACGTTCCTGACCGCATCCAGCTGGGTGTCGAAAGACACTACCCCATCAACACTGAGATGCTTGGCACTCGTCACAGGCAGGCGCAGTGCACCGTCTGCAGCTCCAGTGTCAGGAAACCCCATGTCACCAAAAGAGTCACCTCAATGTGTGCCGAGTGCAAAGTTCCACTCTGCCTGGGTGACTGCTTCAGGGACTACCACACCTTCAAGAATTATTGAGTGTCGCCCTGCCCTGCCCTGCCCTGGACTCGCCCCGTGCCCTGCCCTGGACTCGCCCCCTGCCCCGCCCTGTCCTGGACTCGCGCCCTACCTTACCTGACCTGACCTAATTGATCACGCCACCTCATAATGTAACATATATATTATATAATGTATAAGTTCCAAAGATGTCCCTGTGATATAGCTTTTACATTATATAATTGTACGTTTCATTATTTAGTTTATAAGTTTCAAAGATTTACATGTAATATGCCTTATTTTTTTTAGTATATCAATATATATGTTTGTTATTAGCCAAAGTAATGTGTATATAATTATTTTCTTACCTCAAATGAATTGTGCAAAAATAAATATGTTTCAATAAATCCTGTCAAACCTACTAAGATAATAAAATAAAACAATACAAAAAAAACAAAACAAGGTCATGTCATTGTATTCTTACAATATGATATATTCTATGAATATTTCATATTGTTTGAATACAATGGCATGATCTTGTAAAAAAAAAAAATTTATCAAAAAATTTCTAGACAATATAAAACCTTCCCCATAACCCCCTCCTGGATTCGATCACACAACCCTACCACACTTTGAGTTTTCCAGTCCGCGACCTTACCAACCATGCCACAGGAGCTCATACCAAATATCACTCAAAACTTCGTGTCTACAATCGAAATGACAATATACAAAAAAAAAATGAATTATCCCACCAATTTACGTTTGTAAATTGATGGGATTATCAATTATATCATGCCAAGGTTTATAAAAGTTTGTCTCTGTCAAGAATTAGTAATTATATAACTTTATTCTGTCAAAAATTGCCCAAACACTCAGCAAAATTGCCCCTCTCAGTGCGACTCCACTCATTTTCACACGGTCAAGCGGTGACCCTTGCCGCTCCTTTATGCCCCAGCTACACCAGCAACAGCAGCTCTGTCTGGGAACAAAATTTGTATAAATACAATAATGGATAAAATACTCTTCACAAATACATTTGTATTGTATAATATTGTAAATAAAAAAAAATAATAACTGTGTGGGTGTCGAAAATTGCTCAACCAGCTTTCTTATGTCTCGCCTACGCGCGTATATTGGATTATACATAGTCATGACTGTCATACAAATAATTGCAGTAGGTCTCGAATATACATTTAGATTGCATATTACTTGGAAATAAATAAGTAAACGTTTCTCTGGTGGCAATCTACCCTTTCGCAAGTGTAAGGAGACACCATTTATATTTAGCCCTTTATCACAAAAGGCAATCTGCCTGTGTTTACTGACCACCGTCGCTGGTGGTCTATAATATAGTACTTTATTTACAGTCAATGGCCTACATGTTTCTGTGGTACTTCACATGTGTCTAAAATGCAATGTCTGCTTGCATAAAAATGCAATTCTGAAGTCCATTTATACGTACGACATACGCATGTCTCAGTTTCTATCTCTCTCTCTCCATTCCTGACTCATGTTATTGTAGACCTGTTGGTGGCAACGAACACCAGACATCTGGTAGACATAAGGTTCAAAATACCAAGACATCCATACGCCTCGGGCGCCTCCACAATTATCACAAAGCTGGTTATCTATCTAGAGATCTGCCTGACTTCCATCTCTCCACGACTCACTCACTCACTCACTGCACCCCTGCATGCCTCCCTCCCACCCCCAACCAACCCTTTCAGGCTTCCGTCTGCTAGAAACACATTAACAATTTGCGTAAATACCGCATCAATTGGGCTATATGCGGTATATTCCTTGTTATATGGGACGCCTACATACGTACACGTCTTTATTATAGCATGACAGTGCTCTAAATACAAGATTTACGTGATATTTATGGCGTAACACACCCTCTCTCCCTTTCATTCCCAGCACAACTCACTCACACCTTGGTTCACGCATAGAAACTCATTGATAATGTGCGTAAATATCGCATGAATTGGTCTATATGCGGTATATATTTTGATATATGGCACGTATACATACGTACAAGTCTGTATTATAGCATGACAGTGCTCTACGTACAAGATATACGTGATATGTATGGCGTAAACCACACTCTCAGCTCATAAATTGCCGCCAAACCTCCAACACATCTTCATTCCCGCCTAAAAATTCTCTTATAATTCCCTTATATATTGCAATTTTTGGTCACTATGAGGCATATTCATTGTTATATGGGTGGCCTACACACGTATACATACTCTACATAGCCTAAAAGGGCTCAAAAAAGGAGATATATGTGATAATACGCGGTAACCCACCCCCTCCTCCCTCTCCTTCTATCCCCTGGGCGCGTGAAAATTCGGCAGGGAAATCTCGCCGCTCGATGCCATTCGCTCCACATTTTTCAACTACGGACCGTTCCCCCCCCCCCCCCCCCAGACATTTTTTGGGGGGTCAAATATATATGGGCCGATGCACGCAAACATTCCCTACACGATGATGTACTTTTTATCGAAATTGGCAATAGGTCCCAAAATCATCATAGGTGCGCACAATCTTACCCTGTAGAAAAAAACCTGTGCGCCGCGGAGAGGTTAACCTTCTAAACTTACTAAAATTGTCTACTACGAGCCAGAATAGGCTGAAAGAATACATCATGGTAAACTGAGAGCTATAATCACCAAGACATATTTCCAGTCATAGGTCATACTTGTAATTCAGACTACTAAGGAAGCTATAGGCCTATTATTGGACTGATACGAATACTCCTCAAAATCCAGATAAATGTTGTCAGCAAGGAAATTCATGAAGTCTAGATCTGTTGTGAACTATGTGAATCAGCTAGTGCACATGTCTCTTTTGGAACGTGCTTTAAAGGTTCTGTCATAATTATATTGACACTGACAGGGCTAACTGTGAGGTATGCATTGGTCCTCATTGTTCTTGTATGACATTTTGGCTCGAACATTCCTTGGTTTTGGCCTCATCACTCTTTCAACTCTGGGGGAGGCACTCGTCACAGGCAGTTTTGCCTTTTGTCTCCCTCATCCACATGCTGATTTCTTTGATTGACCAGTCTTGCTGTGGATACCTAACTTAGAAAATAAATATATAATAATGTTGCTCCTAAAGGTTTGAATGAAATGATAAATGAATGACTCAAGTACTGTCTATCTATCGATTTACTCAGGCCCATTCCCCATTTTTCAAGTACTCCCTCATACTAATTTGGGGGCCTGGGGCATATTAATTACGTGATCCAAGTTTTGCTATGTAAATAATAAAGGATCTGACTCACCTTTCTTGAGTTAATCCTGCGAGTGACAATCTCGGGAAGGGAGAACGATGATCTGGAGTTGAGACCAAGGAAAAGGCCACATAAATCCTGTTTGTAGTAAGTTGATCGATAATATCACAAGTTACTTTAGGATGGAAAGAGTTGCCATCTGGAAACTCAACTTAAGGGACTCCCTGGATAATTGTACTCACCAAAAAGATCGTGGTATTATTATTATTGTATTAGTGCCCGTAGAGTGATTGAACAGATCCACATACGCCTACCCGTTTCTTTATACCTCTACCAAAATCTAAAACTCATTACAAATTATATTTTTGTTACCAACCAACTTTACTTCTAAATTCAATTAATTAAATCAACAAATACATGTGGCACTCCAAAGACTCAAGAATTACCTAGGATGCTCACATCGAAATTTCAGGAGTCAGGAATCGTTTATACCCTACCACCTACAACCTGCAGAATCTACCAGTCCACTTGGGCTGGGCCTATAGGGAATAACTAAATTTCTTGTTTTCCACCAATAAAGAATTATTCAGGATAGTTTTGTTGGACGTATATAAGTTCATGCTAGTGACCTCTTCTTATCACATCATAAGTAACATATATTTAGTGGGTGTGGTAGTACGTCCTAGCATATTTCACATGCTTGCACCCAGTCAGAGGACATCCTGACGACGTATACAGACTAAACACACATAACAAAGCCACTCCAACACCTTCCTCCAACTCCCCTTCTCCCCTCTCAACACTCTTCTCTGAGCTAGTGCCTGTATAGAATCGTAAGATTCAGAGTCGTAAAGATTCCAGGACGAGCTCAATAATGGCGGATCCCCAGATTGGCCGTGGTGATTGCACCTAAACACATACAAAAGTTACAAAAGTTACATAAAATATGCATGGAGATCCTTTACGGAATAAGTAACATTTATCATCAATTACAAACTCCAATGTACTTGAATAAACTAATGAAAGCATATGGTCCTCCCGGGATTCAAACTCGGGATACCACACCCAGAACATAATTATATAAGCACCTAAATTACACCACCAACACAGTTAAAGATTGAGTAGAAGGAATAGAATACGTAAAATTTTCACTTATCTTTGTGTGGTAGAGAAGAGAAGAACTGGAAGGCAGCGTTATTCCACTAGGATATGTCCCAATGCTGTAGAGTTAGGACAATACCACATCCATTATTTAACTCTAAGGGAAAGAAAATCCTTCATTTAAAACATTTGACATTTATTTACAAGTTACCAGACGTATGCAAAGATTATAGCCTAAGTGCTGCTAGGTTCTTACTGTATAAAGACTTACTGGCTAGGTTGATGGACTACACACACATACTTACACTGGCTAGGTACACACACACATACACACACTCCCGCAAATACAACTAGTGTAAGTACACACACACACACACACACACACACACACACACACATACTGTACACTGGTTAGGACACAAACACACTCACACATTCGTACACAAGCTAAGTACACACACACACACAGATGTACACTGGCTAGGTACACACACACACACACACACACACACACACACACACAGATGTACACTGGCTAGGTACACACACACACACACACACACACACACACACATGTACACAGGCTAAAACACACATACACATATTCACACAGGGTATACACACTCTCACTCTCTCTCTCACACACACACATCACTCAAGAGAACACACTGAATCACATACATTGGGACATGAAGCAGACATAAATAGATGAATAAATAATAACATACACATACACACAAACACATTCTCTATCTCACACACACAGACACACTATCTCTCTCACACACAAACACATACACACACATTCACCCCCACACTAATTTTAACACACACACTCACTTTCTCTCTCACGCACATACTTATCTCTAAACACACACAAACACCTAATCCCAAACCTCACCTGATAAAGATAAACAGGGATGAGTAAAAAAAAAACATCACAAACCACTCCAGAGATCAAGCTATAATAATAATAATAATAATAATAATAATGATGACAAACACCTATGATAGAGTAAAACACACATTCATATTCACATGTAGAAATAAAAACACGTTATCGTTATCTCTCTCAGTAGTCGAGGATGCGTTTTCACTTAATTCTGGCTAATTTTAGGCGATTTTATTCAGCTTTGGAAGGCCCTCCACGAATCAAAGGGGAAAAGTGGATCTCAATTCATCCTCTGACTCCCACAATCCCTTCCTAAGCTGAATTAAATTGTCTACTAAAAGCCAGAATAAAAGGAAGAAAGGCGTGCTCGTGCCATGAAGAGGTCAAGAACAAGCTATAGCACATACAACCAAAGCCAACAGTTCGCCAAAAACCTTGATGATCATTTTGTGTGAAACTAACGCTTGTACTGTACTAACAATTCTTTTCTTTTGCAGCGCCGTTATGCATTAAATTTCTTGAAAAATTAAGTTACCTTTAGAAATGTAAATGCTAACCTGTGTACTTTCTGTAACCAACACTCATTCCCACAGTATTCGATCGGCATTAGGCGCTGCTAAAGGAAAGAATTGCTTAAGAATACAAGCAGACAAGAACATTTACTGGATACTACAGACACTACGGTGTGGAACAAATAGTACTAGTCACTTGCTATTAGAGACGCATGGGGACTATGATGACTATCAAGGAATAGTGATACTATGTGATAGTAACTTAAAATGACACAGTCTAAGAGCAAGGTTGTTGGCAAAATACTGATTTTGACTGTACAATTGCCCACATGAATATGTACAGTCACGAGCATAAATACTGCGACACCAACCAGATAATGTTCGCTCCTTCGTCTCCAAAGGCATTGCAAAACTATTTATTCAAACTCACAATGATTTCTACATTTCATTCTAGCTACCATCAGACGATTTTATTCAGCTTACTATAAACCTCTTGTGATGAAGGAGTTGACGTTATTGAGTTGATGTTGCAGCATTTAAGCTTGTGACTGTACCCACTGTGGTTTTATGAATGGAAGCAAATATAGTAAGGTTGAATTGGGATTGTAGTTTGTTATGCAGTACTGTAGTTAATTCCTATGATCACTTAACGGTATTATTACAAATATTGCTTGAAAGTCAATCATACTCTCTTGACTTCCATAAATAAAAACACAAAGTGGTTAGGAATTAATGTGGGCAACTGTACATAGACACAAACACACCCCTCTAAGCATACACCCCCACCCATACAGACATACACACATACAGCTCTGAATTTCTAAGCTACGAGTGACCACCATGTATGAAAATATAAAGTAAGCCTATATACTAAGTTCACAGTCAGTACACCTTCATTCTTATTATAGGGGCCACACAGCTTTTATCCTCAACTTTAATCCGCAACATCTTTGGTAGTTATTTTATTTTATTTTATTAATTATTATGTTCCTTCCAACAACCAACCATACTCCTAAAATCGATTAAGTGTTATTTCCAAATAGCGATATTTATTAGTTCTTTTGCGTTTATCTTATGTCGTCCCAGTTTTGGTTTATTTATTTTGCAAGTTTTACAATTTAATGGTCAGATTTTGATACATAACTTTTATTGATAGCTTTTTTAGATTATTTTTTTGCCGTGGTATTGGCAACTAGAATGGACTTGGATCATTATAGTTGACAAAATTTGTATTAAAGCATGTTTCAGAAGCAGCCAGATTCCAGTTGTGGCAAAAAGTTGAGGGAAAAAGCTCCTGTGTGATATCCTCTTATCACTAACAAAAATAACTTGCATTGGGGGGTTCCTGGACAACTCAACCAGTGGGAACCATTTCAACCAGTAGATCTCAACCAGGACCAAATAAACCAGTGCCAACATATACTGTAGTTCTAATCTAACCATACATGATCTACCCTAACCTAACAGTATTGGTTGAGGTGGTACTGGTTGTTGTTGTTGTTGTTATTGTTGCTGTTCCCCAGGCTACCTGGCCGAACAACCCCAAGGCCCTGAGCAAGGCCAAGGCCATAACCGAGTGCCCCCACAGAACCCTCCCTGCCTACCACAATAAAGCCTGGGTGACCAAAGCCACTCCAAGGCGGGGAGCTGAGGAGGGTGCGGAAATGCCCGGGAAACCAAAGCCCCACCCAGGGCCCTGTGCCCCTCAGCAATGGCACTGGTTGAAATGGTCTGCTGGTTGACTTGTTCGGGAACCTGCATTAGGAGTTTAAGTTATCTGTTAGCAAGTTTGACACCCTTAAAACTTAATGTCTTGGCGTTTTTGTTAAGAATATTAACATTGGACAATTCGGCCACCCATATTTGTTTCCCTTAAGCTGGCGTCACACAAGAACGTTCACCTGCAAATGTATTGGACTTGTTGTTGTTGTTCCCCAGGTTGTCTAACCGAACAGCCCAAGGTCCCGAGCAAAGCCAAGGCCATAACCGAGCGCCCCTACAGAACCCTCCCTGCTTACCACTAAGAAATCCCAGGTGACCGAAGCCGCTCCCAGGTGAGGGGCTGAGGAGGGTGCGGAAACGCCCGGGACACCAAAGCCCCACCCAAGGCCCTGTGCCCCTCAACGTATCGGAGTAATAAACAATCTTAACTAATGCTTGTTTTCTGAATTATTTGCACCTCCAATATGGTATTCTCTAGCTAGTAACTCATAATATTGATCAATCATATATATTACAGGAATATATGGCACAAATCCCTAAAAATAATTCAATATTTTTCGTCGGATTATCGGATACCATACCCCGATTCAATTCGCCAGTAAAAGCACTTGTGTGATAGAGGCTTTATGCATTCATGTTGTATCACATATAGTATCAGAGTTATATATATATCCATACTCAAACCTTGGAGCCTCACTGACATGGACCAAAATACTTTTCAAATTTAGAGTTTATTCAAATACAAACTTTGTTGCTATAGCGTCTACAGCCGTCGTGTGTCGTGTTGGCTAATATACATAGCAGGGAATATGTCACTATAGTCAGATCAAATTAACATGGCAATTAATTTTATTATATCCTCCTTACAGTTGCTCATTATTGGTACTATTTACTGCTATCTTGTGGGACTTAATACAAGTTCTTCATTAGTAATAGCGCCTTTTTGTACGTCACCGAGGAAGGAACATGTTTGATTTGTTCGCTCTTAATTTGGCAAACAAAAGCAAACAGCCCCTAGAAACTGCATGGTCTGACTAAATAGAAAGCGAACAAAAGCAAACATAAACTTCCGTTCATACATCTGCAACGTAACAAAGTGCACCATAAGTTTCCCTGGTCAATCTACACACAACTGTCAACCAATCTTGTTTCTTCATAATCATAATTAGGAGTGACCAAACTAACTGCGTGACCACCTTGTTATAACCACTCAGCAACACTGAGTGAGGGATCACATAGTAAAAGGTTCCATAGTGGTTGTTGTTGTTGTTGCCCAAGCTGTCTGGCCGAGCAAGGCCAAAGCCATAACCGAGCGCCCATACAAAACCCTTCCTGCTCACCACTAATAAAGCCCAGGTGACCGAAGCCACTCCAAGGCGAGGAGATGAGGAGGGTGCGGAAACCCCCGGGAAACCAAAGCCCCACCCAAGGCCCTGTGCTCCTCAGCAATTATGAAGGGAAAGTTGGTCAATTCATCCTGTGTGCAGCCCATGAAGTAAGGTACAGGTATTGCAATGGCTCCTCTCTGTTCTGCTTTTCTGTCTGACTACGTATCTACTTGCAAATTTTTTTTACATTTTAATTATTATTTGATACAGTCGTGGACAGGAATTTCTGGACAATTTAGAGAAGCCCAAGTATGAAATACTGGCCAACTACATTGAAAAAAAGCTTGAGTCACAAAGATTACCTGACTGAAAATCACTAGTTAATGTTCACCATCTTCTTTTTATCATTATTAAGTGTTCAAGTATTTATGACCACGACTGTACCACCATATCGTTTCCCCTTATATCCTATTACTGACATTAGGTTAAGATCTGACAACCCACTTTGTTTTCATCTTAACATGTCGGCGTCAGTGGATGTAGTTTAGGGAGTTTCTGCTTTTGGCCTCGTCTTGTAGAAATAGGAAATGGTTTGGTCCTTATGGTACACTCGGTTCATATTAACTTGGAGATTATTACACGATTCTCATCTCTGTTGCTCTTAATTCAATTAATTTTAATCTCTTAAACATAATAAAAGTCCGTCATTGTTCAGTTTCAAGGTTTGCTTCAATACAATCACAATCGTAATTATGGTGTCCCGATTTGCTGCCAAGTTAATATGAATAGAGTATAATTAGGAAACTTACACTACTGCCTTCGGTTTCCAAAACTTTGCTTGACCAAGAAACAAACCCAGGCATACATCGCTCATTGTATCAGAAGTCGGCCTCTAAGAGAAGTTGGCCACCAAGAGAAGTCGGCCTCCAATAAAAGTTGGCCTCTAAGAGAACTCATGAGCCTCTAAGAGAAGTCAGTTTCTAAGAGAACTCAGCCTATAAGAGAAGTCGGCCTCCAAAATAAGTCAGTCTCCAAGACTAGTCGACCTCAGGAAGTAGGTTAGGTTGGATAAGGTAATTATATTTGACCCGAGTTTTCCTAGTGGACAACTTTGCATTCGGCCGACATCTCTCCCATACATCGCTCATTGATTATATTATATGTGGAGCTCATCACACCTCAGTTGAAAACCTACGAGAACTACATATCACTTAGTTGTCTTGGGGTAGGCTACAGAGGGTCACTACTTTCCTCCTACTGGTTATGTACAATAATACCTCTTTCAATTTGGTAATCTTTGGAAATTATTGGGGCTTTGAAAATGTTGTACAATACTATTTATCAATGTTTTTCATAATCTTTTCCTTACTGGTTTCAGCCCATAGTAATCCTAAAGACAAAATATGAAATCGAGCTGAAAGTGACCTAATTAGATCTTTTACTAACTCACATTTGGTCAAATTTAGTGCTGTTGACATTTTCAGGCCAGTGAGGATGATGGACTAAACAAGAGATATTTGTGTAGGCCTACTGGTGGTCAACTATGGGAAAGACAAGGCAATTTGAGACATCCTGCTGCCTCTCTCTCATGGCTCTATATTCTCTTCATCTTAACCGAGCAAAATATGTCATCCTCCTAGTAGCTGATTTCCTGACACTTACTCGCTGAATAGGAAACTACTACGTCTCCTTTTCACACTGATTGATAGTACAGTATATGCCATTATCGAAATCAAGTCAGAATTCAGTAATGAAGATAGGGGTATCACACTTTTTCTCCCAGTTAAGATAAAACAAAATATAGGATGTTGTCAGCTAATCCCTTTTCAAAAGATGATTGACCCACGTTGTCGGGCCATAGTTAAGAACAAGCGTCGGGCGTACAAAGGGTCCATGATATCTTTGGGTATTGGTGGTAAGAAGACAAGAACATAACACACAGCATATCAGGCACTCAAATTCAACATAAGACAAGCCCCATTCATATAAAAAGGCCATCTTCTATTCCAAGGTCTCACATAGAGGTTGGATCTAAAAGCTAAGCTACATTACCCAGATTACTGAAAGACCAGCCAAATCTCTACCTTAACCAGGGTTATTGTAAGACTAGCCATATATTAACCCCTTGTAGAACCATGGATAAGGAAGTTGTCTACATATTAATGATGCTTGTCTGCCTCAAACATGTCATATACTGCATGAGATATGGACTCATCGACAAAGTTACCGGTACATTATATTTATTCTGTACAGTACAGTACTATATTCCCATGTTCTAGTAATCAGCCCCTGAAGGTGTTGTGGACTCCCTCAGAGCCCCAACAATTAATCTTGGCTATGGTCCTTAATCTTGCTACTTATAGACGATTTCATTCAACATACAATGGATTTCTGTGAATCTTGGTGTTTATGCCATTAACAATTAGCCCCGTATCTTAGAAAGGTCTTAGCCAAGTTGAATGATATCATCTAGTGGTAGCTATCATAAAATAATACATTTGTCATCTGATTGAAAGAGTTAATTGTGCAAGACGTAATGTACACTCAGAGATAAAAATCCTGTCCGTTTTGCTCACACAAATGCTATGAGATTAATACAGTACACCTGTGAATATCTGACAACAATATCAGATACATTGGACTGTGAACGGGCAGGATAGACAATTAAACATGTACAGTTGCATAATCAGTAAAAAGTTGTGAGACCCCTCATCAACCTCCATTTTACAGTTTTCCTCAAGAGAAAACTGGAGCAAAACTTTACAAGGGATATTCCAACTACTGACCGAGACTTTGCACATCATTGTATCTACGTCGAATCAAAATCACTATGGTTATAAATCTTTACGCTAATACTATCTTGTAAAGATCACATGATAAACATAACACAGTATCAGTGGCAGGGATTCTTAAGCACAACCTAGAGATTTTGTTCCTCATTTGCGACTATGTGATGGCTGTTCATGTGAAGTCAGAATTCTTTATTTCTTTATCTATCTAAGCCACTTTTACATAGTTCACTTTTACTTAGATGATGTAACTTTGAGGGTATCTTGCACTGAAACCGCTAGTGTAAATCTGGCCACAGTGCAAAATTGAAACCATGGTTGAAGAAAGGCAAATTAGTGAACATGGGCTACTTTGGTCTTATAGTACTTCATAATGATGGTTTTTGTTAAATTCCCATCCACACCATACTTTGTGCAGCGTTATGAAACAACTGAACTTGCCTATTTCTGCTTGCCTGACATTTTTACACCCTTAAGCCGGTATCACATAGTCATTTATAGTCAACATTTTTCTGACAACATTTCTGGAATATTATGCAGTGGTATCGGAAAGTAGTCTGAACATGGATGAATCTAGGTAACCAAAATATTTTCAATGTTGACCACATAAGCTGCCAAACCAGTGTTGCGGATAAATGTTGAGGGAAAAAGCGCTCGTGTGATACCGGCCTTAGTTTCAACTCTCACTAACCAAAAGGTAGAAAATTATGGATTGTGAGTGTACTGCCACTAACAACATCCGGAGTGCTGGATACCCAGCGGGCAGGGTGCGACGACAATGTGAATACGAGGGAAGATATGGACTGGGGCCTTTGGTGTTATGAGCTCATCAAATTGATGTGATAGGTGGTGCTGTGACGGGACGCTGTGACGGGACGCTGTGACGCTGTGACGAGACCCTGCGAGGAGATGGGGGTATGTTTGGAGATAAATATTTGTGACAGGGACTAGGACTGGTGAGACACTGTGACAGGGGGTGCTGGAGTATGTGACGAGATGCTGTTTGAGATGAATGTTATGTGATGGGGAGTAGGATCGGTGAGATGATGTGAAAAGGTGCTGGAGTATGCCTGTGTTGATAGGCCGAGTTACTCGAGACGTTATTAGTGCGGAGGCTGCTAGTTGTTGCGAGATCCTATGATGACAAGATGGGGTTCATTGAGAAGAAAATTTGTGATTGGACTAGGATTGGCAAGACACTGTAATAGGGTGATGGAGTATCTGATGAGACAGGATTACTTGAGAGGATATTTTGTGATGGAGGCTGGGAGTGGGGAAACCCTATAGTAATGTGATGGGGTGTTGTAAGGGAGCATCGTGACTAGATGGGGCTGTGAGAGATATTTGTGACAAGTTGATGAGATTGGCAAGACATCGTTGTGACAGAGAACTGGATTATGTGACAAGACAGGGCTGTGCGAGATGAAAACAGTTGACCAAAATTCCAACAACCTCATTAAAAAAACTTTACCTGGAAGTTCTTGGTGAAATAAGGCTGTATACATAATCTCTGATCTAATAAGAGGCCAGATCTTCCACAGTAATTTACAGTCAAGTGTTCGGAAAACTAAACGACAGTTATTGCCCCAGATGGAACGTCACAAATGGCTGCCACTCCAGGTTCCAATTTGGTGCTAGATGAACAGAAGCATAAAGTGTTAGAAGGCAAGTCCATCCATCGCATCCTGTCTGGGAATTGAACCTGGGTCCTGTCGATTGAGAGGCGAATGCACTCTAGCACTGTCACCAGTCGCAATCACCATTATATACAGCCTTATCATCAAGTATTGACACATTTAATTGAAAGGATGCACATGCAGTTGGAACTTTAGCCAATTGATTATGAAGGGGCTTAGGGTCGGTGAGACATTCGGCCGTATTCTTAAACATGTTGGAAGGGCTTTGTCTAATCATTGTCAAGCGAAGACTAAGGAACTGCATGTTGATCTGCAAAAATGACTTCGATATCAATCCGTTTCTTAAAAAATTATCAATGCGTAGAGCTTCACGGCAGAATACAGTATGGCTGTATGTGGTGTGACGTAGCGAGACTCTGTGACGGAGCTAGACTGAGTGAGACGGCGTGGCTTGACGGAACATAGTGGACCTTGAGTGGCACCGGGCTGCTGCTGTTGTTGTTGCTAGTGTAGGTGGTCTGGGGGAACCTCACAGGAGATTGACCACCCAGGCCCAGCAGTACCACCCGCATGTCTCGTACGCCCTGTGGAAAAATAAAGTAGGTTAGAAAAAAACAAAGAAAAAGAGGGGGAAAAATAAAGAAAACAAAATGGGAAAAGTGGGGATTGGGCCTGAGTATATAGAATATAATAGAATAGTATCTTATAACTATTGCCTAGTTTCAGGCCCTTACTTCCTTGGGGATCATGGAACTGGATGTCAATTCTGCATACACTTTGTATCTGTCATATTCATGGTCACTGTTTCGCTTTGTGTAATAATGGAATGCATACATTGACAATAACACCATTATGGTCTATTGGAGATTCATATGTTAACGGATTAGAGGTCTATATTGTATATTGTAGTGGCAATCACTAGTGGAACAGGATCGAATTACACTCAAGACTAAAAATATACGAGCATATTCCTTTCACTTAGTCCCTTCATTCTATACCCTAGTTATATGTGGCACTCATAAAGTGCCACACAAAATACCAAAACCTGCTGAAATAAAGGTACTGTAATAAGAGGCTCCTAAAGTAGGCTCCCACATACCCATGTGCCCCACACTGTAGTTTATTCATTAGTGCGAGTCTAGAAATCCCGACCCTCAACCGGTTTCTCATAACTGCGGCGAGTGTGAGGAACCCGCATTTCAACACAATCCCACTCCTGTTCTGTTCAGCTTTCCAACCCAAGAAATTTGCAAATTTTGTCTTCTTCTACTTAACAAGTTTAAAACTCTGGAACTCTCTCCCTCAATCAATCTTTCCTTTATCCTGACTCTATGGCTCTGTCATTCTTTTGGCTTTGGGGGAGACACTCGTTCAACTCTTGAGGCTAGGGATCACAATTCCTGTGCCCATTATAATGAACAGACTATAGGGTCCCTTTCCATACAGGCACCACACTGAGGGTCATTACTTTTAGTAGGACAATGGTTAAGACCCTCCCTCACTAACCTCCTGCTAGGGGACTTTCCCAAATAGTCCGAGTGTCAAGGTGAAAATCGGTAACAACATCAGAGAGGGCTTTCAGCTACAATTATAATCTAGGAGTTATAGTTGATGAGTAGTTATTTCAACATGATTACCTTGGACAATATGAGTTCCCATATCATTCAATAACCATTTACTGGATACTATGCTGAAAGTTTGACCTCTGGGTGCATGTATCTATTTGTGATTTCGGGATATGGCCCATTGACTGTAATTCCCAAGTGGTGTCATGCTAGGATCCCTTCCCTTTGGGGGCCTTCCTTTAAGAAGTGCACCCTTCTTAGTTTGGGTTTCAATAGGTCCCAAGAGTAGCCTACTTGTACCATCAAGTAAGGTTAATTTAATTGTTGTAAGGATCGACAAAGACAGCATAATAAAGTTCAACAGTAAATTAGTTAAGAAATTATTTACAAGATCGATAAATAATCTATTTTTCTATCACTCTTCATGAATGGTTGTAGCCTAAATAGTAAAACCTTCAACAATTCCTACTTCAAATAGCTTACCTTTCTCCCCCACACATTCCTTCATCTTATTCTCGATCTACCTCTCCCCTTTTTCTTTTTCAAGCTTCCTTCAAACAATTTCAGCACAATCTATTACCTGAGAAATGGAGAGCATGTATTGTATGTGGTCTATGTAATTATTGAAATGCTGGGTGTGAAGGGAATTCATGGTCTCCTGAAATATCCCCAGGCTACCTTTAGGATCAACTTTTCCTGGTACCTGGCTGCGGGGTACGAACCTCTGAAGGAATTTAACCCCCTAAAAACCCACAGGTTTTGAGATGCCTTGGGTGGGGTTCGAACCCTGGTTAGTGACCCAACCATCACCACCAGGCCCGCGCGCTAACCCACTGTACTACCACGGACGTACTAAAAGTATAGCAACCTTAGTCCGATTTTTAAGAACCAGGTGATAGTCTCGTGGTGTTATCACGTGATGAGTTTATTGGACTTACCATCTCCGACTATTTTACGCTATACCTGACGTCAACTCGGGTTAGTATTATTGTGGGTGCGGGACATTTTCGAGGGCATTACATTACATCCTTCTTTAACTAGGCTAGTCCCTAGCCTATTTTAAGGTCGTAAGGTATCGTAGCTGCATTACCTCAGCAATCTCAATATTGTTGGTATAGGGTTCGCGTGACGGGTGCTCCACGTAGCTACCTGGTCACGTTCCCTAGCTGCCACCAATGAAATGCTGGGTGTGAAGGGAATTCATGGTCTCCTGAAATATCCCCAGGCTACCTTTAGGATCAACTTTTCCTGGTACCTGGCGCGGGGTACGAACCTCTGAAGGGAATTTAACCCCCCTAAAAACCCACAGGTTTTGAGATGCCTTGGGTGGGGTTCGAACCCTGGTTAGTGACCCAACCATCACCACCAGGCCCGCGCGCTAACCCACTGTACTACCACGGACGTACTAAAAGTATAGCAACCTTAGTCCGATTTTTAAGAACCAGGTGATAGTCTCGTGGTGTTATCACGTGATGAGTTTATTGGACTTACCATCTCCGACTATTCTACACTATACCTGACGTCAACTCGGGTTAGTATTATTGTGGGTGCGGGACATTTTCGAGGGCATTACATTAAGAAAAAAATGAAATGCTGGGTGTGAAGGGAATTCATGGTCTCCTGAAATATCCCCAGGCTACCTTTAGGATCAACTTTTCCTGGTACCTGGCGCGGGGTACGAACCTCTGAAGGGAATTTAACCCCCCTAAAAACCCACAGGTTTTGAGATGCCTTGGGTGGGGTTCGAACCCTGGTTAGTGACCCAACCATCACCACCAGGCCCGCGCGCTAACCCACTGTACTACCACGGACGTACTAAAAGTATAGCAACCTTAGTCCGATTTTTAAGAACCAGGTGATAGTCTCGTGGTGTTATCACGTGATGAGTTTATTGGACTTACCATCTCCGACTATTCTACACTATACCTGACGTCAACTCGGGTTAGTATTATTGTGGGTGCGGGACATTTTCGAGGGCATTACATTACATCCTGCCACCAATGAAATGCTGGGTGTGAAGGGAATTCATGGTCTCCTGAAATATCCCCAGGCTACCTTTAGGATCAACTTTTCCTGGTACCTGGCGCGGGGTACGAACCTCTGAAGGGAATTTAACCCCCCTAAAAACCCACAGGTTTTGAGATGCCTTGGGTGGGGTTCGAACCCTGGTTAGTGACCCAACCATCACCACCAGGCCCGCGCGCTAACCCACTGTACTACCACGGACGTACTAAAGTATAGCAACCTTAGTCCGATTTTTAAGAATCACGTGATGAGTTTATTCCCTTCAAAGGTAGCCTGGGGATAAATTCCCATTCCTATTTAACCTGGAAAAACCTAGCATTTCATTTGGTTCGCGAATGAAATGCTGGGTGTGAAGGGAATTCATGGTCTCCTGAAATATCCCCAGGCTACCTTTAGGATCAACTTTTCCTGGTACCTGGCGCGGGGTACGAACCTCTGAAGGGAATTTAACCCCCCTAAAAACCCACAGGTTTTGAGATGCCTTGGGTGGGGTTCGAACCCTGGTTAGTGACCCAACCATCACCACCAGGCCCGCGCGCTAACCCACTGTACTACCACGGACGTACTAAAAGTATAGCAACCTTAGTCCGATTTTTAAGAACCAGGTGATAGTCTCGTGGTGTTATCACGTGATGAGTTTATTGGACTTACCATCTCCGACTATTTTACGCTATACCTGACGTCAACTCGGGTTAGTATTATTGTGGGTGCGGGACATTTTCGAGGGCATTACATTACATCCTTCTTTAACTAGGCTAGTCCCTAGCCTATTTTAAGGTCGTAAGGTATCGTAGCTGTATTACCTCAGCAATCTCAATATTGTTGGTATAGGGTTCGCGTGACGGGTGCTCCACGTAGCTACCTGGTCACGTTCCCTAGCTGCCACCAATGAAATGCTGGGTGTGAAGGGAATTCATGGTCTCCTGAAATATCCCCAGGCTACCTTTAGGATCAACTTTTCCTGGTACCTGGCGCGGGGTACGAACCTCTGAAGGGAATTTAACCCCCCTAAAAACCCACAGGTTTTGAGATGCCTTGGGTGGGGTTCGAACCCTGGTTAGTATCCCACCGCTGCCACCAATGAAATGCTGGGTGTGAAGGGAATTCATGGTCTCCTGAAATATCCCCAGGCTACCTTTAGGATCAACTTTTCCTGGTACCTGGCGCGGGGTACGAACCTCTGAAGGGAATTTAACCCCCCTAAAAACCCACAGGTTTTGAGATGCCTTGGGTGGGGTTCGAACCCTGGTTAGTGACCCAACCATCACCACCAGGCCCGCGCGCTAACCCACTGTACTACCACGGACGTACTAAAAGTATAGCAACCTTAGTCCGATTTTTAAGAACCAGGTGATAGTCTCGTGGTGTTATCACGTGATGAGTTTATTGGACTTACCATCTCCGACTATTTTACGCTATACCTGACGTCAACTCGGGTTAGTATTATTGTGGGTGCGGGACATTTTCGAGGGCATTACATTATATTACTATTATATGATTCTATTCAGCTTATGAAGGACGTATAACAACTAAAAGGCTACAAACTATCTTAATGCATCCTTTTAGCTACCACGGATCCTTCCTAAGCTGAATAAAATCGTCTAATAGTTGCCAGAAAATTATGAAGAGGACGTCACCGGTACTGAATGGCAAATGTAGTTATCAAAACATGATCTACTACATGAGCTGAGACGTGGAGGTATGATTTACTGCTCTCACATTCTATATTAGGGGGCAGGGGGCTATAGGAATCCTCCTCCCCTTGTATAATTCTCCTACTCGACGAGACAGAGAAACGGGTGAGGGAACGCTAGTGGTCCCGGACCCTGAGAATAGGAACTTTAAATTTTGTTTCCGTTCGGGCTCTGTCTTGTGTCGGCCACCCCCAATGGGGTATGTGTCTGAGTATGTACATGTACATTATATATTTTATTTGGAAAGTGAATTTGTGTGTGGTAGGAAATACCATTAAATCACATTATTACTAAGCATTATCCCTCTTTGTCAGTAAACACAACCAACCATCCACAATATTTCTCCCACATAAATTCTGTTCCTCTCCATGATCTTATTAATACATGGAAATATATTGCGCAAGATTGAATTAAGAGTGTAGTTTCTTATGCAGTGTTTAGTTAACTCATCTGATTAGAAAACTGATAAATAAAAGAAAAAAAAACCGTTTAATTTATTCATACTAATTTTACTTTCATACATAAGATCACGCCGAGGAACAGAACTCAAGTGGGCAACTGTACCTACCCTTTATTCCTTCTCTCCACTTTATACACAGTTTATTTCTTCTCTTCTTTCCCCCTGTTTCATTCTTTACTTTACAGTAGTTTAGTTAGGTGGGGGTCATGCAGCAAGATGTGCGGGGTTTGCGAGAGAATGATTAAAATCCTATAGGCTACACAGCTGTTCCAAAGAGGTAGGCCAGAAATGTTGACCCCTAACCTCTGTAACTAAATAAGGGCTATAACAAATGAGCTGTAAATTTCCACAACTATTCCCTGGCTGACTCTTCCCAAACGGTAAAAATATAGGCTCGATTACTCCAGTCGTTTGCGAGTTAATGTCTAAGAATTTTAGCCTACTTATTTGGAGCAGGATACAGTAAATCCTCGCTATCTCGGAGTAATTGGGGGAAGACCCAGTCCGTAGTGTCCGATTTTCTGTGATGTCCGATCTGAAAGAGGAAAAAAAAACGACCTAACGAGCGGATTTCCGTAACACAACACCTTCTAGTACGTACTGACGCGTGTCGAGCCAACCGGGTGACTCAGGGTCCCGGAATCAAAATGACGTATCCCCGTTTTGACGGACATTCACCTTTATTTTCCGGGGACGGTAGTGCGTCATCTGACATTTTCGAGACTGTCGGACACATCTCGGGAACATACGAGATATCAGACGACGTTTAATGGTTATTTGCCCTTATTTTTCCGAAAACTGAGAGCATCTTCCGATACTGTTAGAGACTGTCGGAACAATATGGGAAATGTCCGGCAACTGGGAGGACTTATCCGACAGGCCGATGCCGATCCGGCATTTGTTTTGTAGATTGTTTTGTAGATGTTTAGGTCACCACGGTCGATCTGGGGATCCGCCGCTGATGAGCTCGTCCTGGAATCTTTACGACTCTGAATCTTACGATTCTGTACAGGACTGAACATGCCATTTTTATCGGCAATAGCTCAGAGAAGAGTGTTGAGAGGGGAGAAGGGGTGTTGGAGAGAGAGGAAGGTGTTGGAGTGGCTTTGTTATGTGTGTTTTGTCTGTATACGTCGTCAGGATGTCCCCTGACTGGGTGCAAGCATGTGAAACATGCTAGGACGTACTACCGCACCCACTAAATGTCCGCCGTGGCAGGGATTCGATCCCGGGTCTTTCAGATTCACACGCGAGCGTGCTCACCACTTGACCACCACGGCCCGTACGGGTTTCCAACATTTAGAGGGTTTACTGTATAGTGATTAGCCTACATCTTGCCTCCTCTTATAGCTAACCTAGAATATTGCTCTCGGAAGTTAGTTGGCATACTTTACCTGATCTCTTCAACCTAGAATTCCACTTAATTTTTCTCTGCGAATCTCCTATGTTGTATTTAACTCCGCATTTTCTTTCAAATACCAACTTATTCTTCAAAACCTCTTCAGTAATATGATGTCTTTATATGTTTATCCTGGCATTTAGTAAATGTCATGTATAAGTAATTAGGATCATAAAACCATCTCAATTTTAAAAATTCAGTTTGGAATTTTATGTCTTTTACCTACCAACTAACAGAAGATTTGACTTAGCTTAGTCAAAAGGGGTTATCTTTTTAAAATTACACAAAATGTCTACTTCACTATGGCGATGTTAAAGCTTATCGCATACACTATCAACTCTTACACAAGCTCTAACTATTGTCTAAACCTTAAAGAAAATAAGTATATATGAATTGTAATACCCTGTACCCGCAACCACAAAACTACCCAAGTTGACGTCTGGGATAGCGTAAAATAGTCGGTGGCGAAGTCTAAGAAACCCACCACGTGAATCACCTCGAGACTATCACCTGGTTCTTTCAAGGAGAAGTTACTAAGGTTGCTATCATTGTACGTCCGTGGTAGTACAGTGGGTTAGCGCGTGAGTCTGGTAAAACCTACTGAGGTCCCTAACCAGGGTTTGAAACCGCGCCAAACAGGCCACTGGGCCTGGGGATTTTCGGGAGTGTTAAATTCCATTCACACCCAGCATTGCATGAATAAAAATAGAAGGTCCCACCCCTGTCCCATTCTTATGTAAGCCATTTTAGATTTACAGAAGAACGACCCATTACTTGCATTACTGTATGTCCACAGACATTTCAATAATGTAAGCATGTTTCCTTCTATTTTCATATTTCAATGATATTTGGGATTTTAGTTTATTTAACTACCTTATGCTTCTTCAACTAGTTAAATTATCAGTGGACCCGTAGAGTTAATATGATATTTAAAAATACCTGTACTATTATCCTACTGTTACTCAGTTACTTGTTCGTCAAGGGGAATCCACGCAATGCGAGCTAAGCTCATTATTATCGCGCCTCCTTAACTGGGAATGTATTGCGTGAAATGCATGTTAAGTGTTTTATGTATTGTTGGAATGGCTGTGGATGTGTGTGTAGTCTGTATTTTAGCCAATTGGCGACATCGGAAACGAAGGCTTAGGGTGGATCTGTATGGTACCATTCTCACTATAGACGGTACCGTCTCGCCCGAAGGCTTAGGTAGCCATCAGCTTAGGTGAACCATATGATACCCATCTCGCCTTGTACCATTTTTGCCAACCCCAGATGGGACGTCACAACGTCGTCCACTTATTCCAGGTACCTATTTACAGCTAGGTGAACTGAGACTAACACATGAAAGGAGAAAAGCCCAATTTGTCTCCGCCCGGCCGGGGATTGAACCCCCGACCCCTCGTGTGTGAGACGAGAGCTCTACCTACTAGGCTACGGGCTGTGTGTATGTATGTGTATGTGTGTGTGTGTGTGTGTGTGAGAGAGAGAGAGAGAGAGAGAGATAGAAAGAGATAGAGCTAGAGCTTTCACCATATAATAATTCCCTACTCTTAGTATATGTAAATTTATGAACACGAATGATTATACAGAGCCCACACTAGTATTCCAAAACAACTAGGTCTGAACACCCTGCCATTATATGCATAGAGACAGGCCTGTATCACAGTGAAATTTTAGTTAAGTAATTGAAAATCTGTTACTGTGAAAAAACTACATTGGACGTCTATCACGGATTCAAATTAGAAGCAATTAAAATGTCTTGAAGGACGGAGAGTAGCAAAATTAATATTTAATGGTAGATGAACCTGTCAAGCAATTACCATAACCATGTTGTCAGGTGAGAGCTGGTCCTATCCAGAGTGAGGTTTGGCATCCTCTACCCTACCTTAGCCCTTTCTGTCTGTCTCTCTTTCTGTACTACTGTACTTTTCCTTCTAGGTGCTGGCGAGATCGCCCGATTGGGTGGCACTGCAAGGGTGGCTGGCAGACGGTGGGGGCAATGGCCCGGGGGTGGAAGCCCGTGGGCTGATGATCCCCTCCCCCGCTGCCCTCTCTGAGACAGATCTCATTTCACCCTGGCCGCTTCGGAGGCCTGAGCATCTGGCGTGGCTTCGGTCAACCAGACTTGGGACTGCTCGGCCAGACAGTCTGGGGAACTACAACAACGACGTCTGTATATAATTTACTAAGGAACTTATTAATAATACTTTAATAAACCAACGCTCACAGTGGCGGCATCTGTAGAGGCAAATACCGGGATTTGTGGTTTGAGAAGCACACGATACTCCCAAACTCGTTGCTGATCATAGCAGTCAAATAGGATGCTAGAAGTTTGTTCAAGCTAACAAAGAGGCATAAATATGACGGTCAGTCAAAAATAGAATGTCACCTTCTTGGAGACAAAATAATGAAGACGAATATTGTTCTACAGGTAAAGAAATATATCAGGAATGTTCAAATTCCTCAGATGAAAAATCATAACCGCTGTAAAAGTGTGATATTACATAAATGAGCAGTGACTTCTTCAGATGTACAGATCTTCTCTGGGCCGCAGGATGGAAACTATTTACTTTAATTTATGGAAAGGGAGACAGCGAGAACCACAAATTACTGTACTTACAGATCAAGATTAGCTACTGCCTAGGTATGACTTTTATACTGCAGAGGACTGTCTTTAGTGGGAACTGTAACTAACAATTAAGAAACAATTATAGTAACTAACTGCTTGGCTGATCATTACTAATAACAGGTACATTATTTGTTACTTCATAAATGGGTAATCATTTAGTTTTTTTTTAATACTGTAATCTATGAGGCATCATGGCCAAATGTCAGTACTGTAAAGAAACCTAAACAATAACAAATATAAGTGTCCTACTTGTAGCCCCAGCTGCACTTCACGACTAAAGCAGAGTGCTCGGCTAAGCTTTGCCAGCAGCCACAAAAAGCTATTAAATTGAGAAAATAAGTTTTACATAATCTAAAAACAAAGTATAATATTATACATGCTGAAAAACTTCCCCTTTTTCACCAGTCATGTGATATGTGATGGAATGTTCAGTGAAGTTAATATCTAAATCAAATCCAAATCAAATCTAAAGGTCTCTCACATAAATATATATTTGGTAATATTTTGGTAATTGTAGATGAAAAAATAACTAACTGGGTGCACTCTTAGATAGTGGAAATGTCTTATCATAGTCGATTATCATTTACTGCAGAGTCATAATTATGCTTAAATGTAACGAGAGACAGAGGGTGAGGTGGGTTTAGTGCTTCCTTGAAAAACGATATTGCAAGCGCAGAGTTCAGAGAACGCCTGAGTGTAGAGTGCATTAGGGTCAAGGTGTGTAAAATAATGCTGAAGCAGTTTGGTCATATGATTTTCATTGAAGATCCCTGGAAGAGGCGCATTCAGCCTGTACACGTCATCTCTAACTTGCTTGTTGCGTGAAGTGCATATTGAATGTCATTGTACTATTGGAGCAGCTATGGTTGTTAGTTGTTGTTGTTGTTCCCCAGGCTGTCTGGCAGAGCAGCCCCAAGGTCCCGAGCAAGGCCAAGGGTATAACCGAGCAGCCCCACAAAACCCTTCCTGCTTACCACTAATAAAGCCCAGGTGACCGAAGCCACTCCAAGGCAGGGAGCTGAGGAGGGTCACATTTTTCCTTCGGTTGTGAGTTTTGTCAGATTGATAATGATAATCAAGTATTAACATTGTTAATGTGACACAGACACCACTGCACCTCTGATGTCTGCCATTACAGAGAAGCTATGGAAGCAGAGTTACCAAATCAAGTTCGCTAGATAGTAAATATAAGCCGAAAATTGCTAGAATAATGCCACAAGCTCTAGAATACTACTCTAAAATGGCTCAAATCTCCAAAATATCACAAGCATTCATGTCGCTAGATGTGACAATTTGCCTCTAGATCAAAGTAAATACCCATATATCTAGCAGGAAAGTAGCTAAATTGGCAACACTAGTTGGAAGGCCATGAGGGTGAGTGTCAAAATATACCTTCACCCAGCGGGGGATCAGTCATCAGCTTCCAGCATATAAGTTTCGAATACTACCCATAGTCCCATATTCCTAGTGATGAGACTGGATGAGGATAACTGAATATGGACGTAGGGTAGCAATAATACATAATACTGTAGTCTCTGGTCGATTATTAAACGTAAGATGTTGTTGTTGTTGTAGTTCCCCAGACTGTCTGGTCAAGCAGTCCCGAGTCCAGTTGACTGAAGCTGCACCAGATGCTCGGGCCCCCGAAGGGGCCAGAATGAGATGAAATGAGGGTAGCTGGGGAGGGGAACATCAGCCCACGGGCTTGCACCCCCCGGGCCAATGTTCCCACCGTCTGCAGCCCCTCTTGCAGTGCCACCCAATCGGGCAATCTCACCAGCCCCTAGAAGAAAAAGTAGTACAGGAAAAGTTCTTTCAGTTCTTCCAGAGGAATTCACTAGTGCTCCGAACACTTTACCAGTTTATTCCCCCAAATGTGAATACACAAAGGTCAGCTAACTTCAGGTTCCTATTTACTGCTTGGTAAATAGAGATATCAGATGTGAAGACACTGTCCAAACATCTCCACCTGCCCAGTATTGAATGCAGGTTCTCTCTGTTGCGAGCCGAGAGTGCTACCAACTACTCCACAGGGTAAATCAAGAAAGACATGGAATGAGTATTTGTGAAAGGACTTCTGGGTATTATGACTTACAGTAGCCTACTACAAAAGTTGCACTTCACTGAAAATTTATGTCGCCATAAGGTAAACAAGGCTTACACATGTAAGCATGTCTCAAGGTTTATAAAATTATGAACATAAAACAATATTAGGCAAGGTACAATAATTAAATCATGACACAATATTCTAAATGAGTTATAAGATCACCTAATATATACTAACTAATTAAATTAACTACTCTATACAAGTAAACCAAAACTAAACAAAAATTTGATCTTGCTTAATAATAGCTTCCTCCTAAGCAAGCAACATAAGATGGGTATATAAGGAAGGGTTTATTGATTTATAATTGGGTGCAGCTTATTAGATGACGGACAACACAGCTTAGCATTGACAACCACTCAGCCCATTAGCAATACACAATGATTGTTTAGACACTGAAGCGACACATTGTTATTATGTGTGTATATGTGGCAGTGTGTAATTAGCATGAGAGAGAGAGAGAGAGAGAGAGAGAGAGAGAGAGAGAGAGAGAGAGAGAGAGAGAGAGAGAGAGAGAGAGAGAGACAGAGAGACAGAGAGAGAGAGAGAGAGAGAGACAGAGAGAGAGAGAGAGAGAGAGAGAGAGAGAGAGAGAGAGAGAGAGAGAGAGAATTACTATTATCCATCATAAATAAATAGCAATTGTTGATGTAATAATCATAATGTTATAAGAAGGGGTAGTGTGATTAGTTGACCTACTCAGCAATTCAAAGTGACAATATCAAGTATAAAATAATGTTCACACTAATTAAAATATCAAAATAACTATGTAATATGATCATAGCACTTCTAGTACTCAATTCCATCAAACAAAACTAAAAATAGGCCTATATACTGTATTAATAAATACAAAAAAAATGGAATTATATATATATCTATCTATCTCTCTGGGTCACTGATATCTTTCTATACCTATACAAAAAGTCTGATGCTATGGAGAGGGTTATTTCACACAAGGCATTTTAACCCATCAGTATGATGACCCCATTTTTCTTTTTATTCTGGCTATCACTATATTATATCATCAAGCTTAGAAAGTATCTGTGGGAATTAAAGGGTAATATGAAGATTGGATATGCCTTACTGACTCATATGTCCTTAACCCCTACTGTACCATAGGGTACAGTAATAAAACAAAAAAAAACCCACCCCCACCCCAGTCCCAAACAATGTGGCCAAAATGGCAAGATAGAACAACTTCCACCTCAAAAGATGAAGGAAGACTGGCTCTCCTAGCCTGCAGAGGCTTGGATATAAGCTGAGAAGTGTTGCCAACTCTAGAGCAGTGCTCAAACGGTCGTGGTACCAGGCACTGCCTGATACTGGCAGTTACAAGGAAAGTACATTACTGACGGCTCCTTGCCGTCGCTGGGACTGGGGGGGGGAGTGATTTATCTACTGACGGCCCCCTGCCGTCGGCTGGTACAGAAGGGGTTAATAAGATTAATATAATTGTCTATCCTTAGCCAGATTAAAATACAAAATTATATCAATATACTGAAGAGGCTAAAACGAGTTTAAAAAGTGTTTGACAAGCAACTATCTAAATCTAGCAGTTACATATACATAAAAGTCTGGACAAGTCTACATGCTTATCTATAGCTTCCTCTCGTTGCATGAAAAGAAACCCCATACATACATTTACATACATAAGCCATCAAATTACCCAGATGGGACTTCACAAAGGTCCACTTACACCAGGTTCCAATTTACTTCAAGGTGAACGAAGGCATGAGGTTTTAGGAAAATTACCATTTGTTTTGTTCTGCCTGGGAGTCAAACCTAGATCTTCTCTGTTTAAAAGCTGATCTAAATATATATATATATATACTGTATATATATATATATATATATATATATATATATACTGTATATTAGTTAGTTATGTAGAGCAGATTAACCAGACCACTGAGCTCCATACGGAACTCTCATAGGTCTGGCTATATATATATATATATACTGTGTGTGTATATATATATATATATATACAGTATATATATATATATATTGTATACTGTATATTTATATATATTGTATACATGCACATCAAAGTATGAGTAATCAATATGAGGTACGGTTTCAGTCTCATGTTGTAATGATGATAAGTAACACCCCATTCTTTACATTAATCATCAATTACAAACACCAATGTACTTGAATAAACTAATGAAAGCATATGGTCCTCCCGGGATTCGAACTCGGGACACCACACCCAGAACATAAGCATCTAGCCATTACACCACCAACACAGTTATGACAGACAATATTGTACTGGGTCCCCAAATGAACAGCCATCCAGGTCAAAACCTTGGGTAAGCCAGATGTTGGGAAAAGCCCCACCTTTTTGCTCAAGAGACACATTAACAATTTGTATACATACATGCATAACATACAATTGCTTAAAGACTGGGTAACCCCTATGTGGTATAATTTGATCATGTCCTAATGATGGCATTTCAGGCAGCCTTGTGTCAGTCATGTGAAAACAAATTTCATTGAGGAGCATTTCTTCTTCACACTAAGTGTCAGTATCTGTACAGAGGAACATATATTTACACTAACTGATATGGCTACTAATAAACTTGTAGCAGATCCAAACTATTACTCCATTCAGTACAATGTCACATTCTTGAATTTATTCTGGCCATAATTAGGTGATTTACTTCAGTAAGAACCTGTGGGAGTCATAGGATTAATGGAGATGGTTTTAACCACTTTGCTTCCAAGAGGTCCTTCCTTCAGCTGAATACAATTGTCTCATGTTAGCCAGAGATAAATTTAATGATGCCATTCTATTGAATGCGATTAAAATGCAACTGAATATTTTGTTCTATCTCTACCCTCATGTTTTCTCAAGGAATAGTAAGGTACACTGGCTCTAGAGGTTTAAGGCAGCACAAAATCTTAACTATAGACAGCACGACTGCTTTTATCCGGGCAAATTTGTATATGAATGGTGTCATTGTTCTTGGAATTACAGCAATTACGCTTTGAGAAGAAATCAAATAACAAATTATTGTTATTAAAACTATAGGTCAGAATCTGCCTGACCCGATATTACTGAAACAATATGCCAGAACAATCAATCGTGTGAACTGCCTTTAAAAGCTGCCCATTTACAGTCAGCAAAAATTTAAGCCAGTCAAGATAGTCTGAGAGCGCTTGGCATGCACAACAAAAAAGGTTTCTACTCATGTAAAAAACTGCAACAGGTCATTCACATTTATTGAAGTTTGTCAAAAGCCATATATAAAATAGCAAATATCTAAATCCTTAAATTACAGGTTCCAAAGATATTACACTGTATCTACAGTCACGTTAAGAAATCATGTTCTACTCTCCCTACTTCACTTTAATTTTATCTTTAGCCTGTTATTTCTCTCTAGATCAAATAATTTCTTTCCTACGACTGAGTCAGGAGTTGCCTACGTGTGTGTGTGTGTGTTGAATTAACTTTTTTCTCAAACTAGAGAGATATCGGTAACCAAAGTTGAATAATGCACGGAGGTAGGACACGACTTTTGTTGGTGACTGTACACCACTGCCTAGGCCAAGATTGTTGTGTGGGGCGCGTGCAAGAAACAATCAGCCGCGCCAGAGACACTCGCCCGTAAAACACACTCGGCAACTCTTGTCTATTGATTTCTTAGTTTGTAATCGGAACATCATCATCATCAAATCTGACGCCCCGCTTCTAGAGGAAGCGCCCCAAAAGGGATGGCCATGGCAGGAACTGCCTCCAGGCTCACAGATATGCCCCGACTGACCCACTCCACAGTGCCATTTCCACTAAGTGGATTATGACCATGAACACTGAAGGAGCAGACCCAGTGCAGTCCCTCACCCGGATAGCAATTCCATCACTGTTTTGCTATTATATTTACCCTAGTGGGGCCCTGGCTGGAAGCATACCAAGCACAGGAATTTTCTGAAGATAGGAACCAGTGGTTCACTGCTCCAGAGGCACAATGCTTGGAAAATTGATTTTACTATACCATGGATTACAATTATCTTTCCCATTCTATAAAAAACACCAATATAGCTTCCCTTATTATTTGTAATGGATAGTAAATTAACCCCTTCTGTACCAGCGACGGCAGGGAGCCGTCAGTAGATAAGTCACTCCCCAGTCCCAGCGACGGCAAGGAGCCGTCAGTAATGTACTCTCCTTGTAACTGCCAGTATCATGCAGTACCTGGTACCACGACCGTTCGAGCACTGCTCTTGAATTGGCAACACTTCTCAGCTTATATCCAGCCCTCTGCAGGCTGGGAGAGCAAGTATTCCTTAATTTTTTGAGGTGGGAGGGTTGTTCTATCTTGCCATTTTGGCCACATTGCTTGGGACTGGGGGGTGACTTTTATTACTGTATCCTCCGGTACAGTAGGGGTTAAGTAAACCTAGACCTTGTACTGTTATATCTCAGTGATAGTCTATCTATAATTTAGGACAAACTAACTACCCAAGAATATAGGTGTCAAAGTTACCAAGTCTGTTTCAAGAGGCAAGATCTCTAAGCAACTCAAGCAAGCTGGGGCCCAAAACACTCATGTACGCTAATCTTAAAAATAGGCCGACAGTTTTATGCAATGAAAACCAACAGTGGAGGGATGTTGGAGGTGATGATATGTATACAGCACATTAAACTCTCCACCATCAGGACATAAAGAGACTCAAACTGTACTTCATATGGACCATTTGAAAGTCTATAAAGTGTATGCATCCGTACAATAAAGTGTATGCATCCGTACAGAGTTTGCAGTAATTTATTTATTTATTTATTTATTTGTTGCCAGACGCCATAATTCCCGAGAAGGGGTGGCCATAACATTAGGCATTTGTCACGAATCGCTAGGTCATGATATCTACCTATAACAATAACAACAATAATTATTTTCTGTGCTGGAGCTGAAACTGTCCTGCCATACTTCAATTAATGATGGTTTTAATTGGGATATTTTGTGGCATTCCTTGATATCGTTGGTTGCAGCGTCTCTATTAAAGTCCCTTATACCCGAGGTCCTTGCACATGACCTCATCCCATGCTCAACCAAATATGCTTTATCTTGTATAGTAGTAGTAATGTACACCCTATGTGGTGGATTGTGTTCTTTTATTTATAAAGAATTATTATTTCGCTTAAGCGTTGTTTCCACACAGCGTTTCCAAGTTTTGGTTTGTTTATTTTGCAAGTTTTACATTATAATTATATTGTAGGCCTATATCACTCTTTTAAGTTCTTATCCCAGTTGATTTTAAGATAAACGTTTCTTTCTTTATGTTTGAAATTGCTTTCTCCTTTACTTATTAAAGTCTGGAGGCATTTTATATTCCTGGTCCACCCTTACCATGTACCGGGATTGCAGTTTGGCTACTGACGTACTGTACAGTATATCACAAAATTAAAGCTACCAGAAAGGTAAAATATTTATATACATAATTTACCCGATTGAGTGTAGAAAACTGGGCGGGATTACTTTTACCTGAATTTTCGGAAATATATATAAAATACCAAAATATTCTAATGTTTAACCTTTGCTGTACATGGTCATCTGTTAACATTTATTCTGGCTAACATTATACAAGTTTATTCAGCTTAAAAATAATCTTTTGAAGAACCTAAAAACATAAAATGTCTTCAATACAATTTCAGCCCTGTTTTAGCGTAATGCATAAATGCGCGTAATTTCGGTGTGAGTATCCTAGGTTCGAGTCCTTGGAGTGCCACATGTATTTGTTGATTTTATTAATTGAGTTTAGAAGTAAAGTTGGTTGGTGAAAAAATATGATTTAATTCAATCTATGAAAGACCTCTTTTTTTAGGGGGTTAAATCATCCTCCGTCTCCCTGCACATCATGCCGTCCAAGAACAACCCCTAATAAACTAAAGATTTACATCGTTGGAGAGTTTAATGTCTGATCTGTCAACCTGTTAACATCAGCATTCCTATAGTCTATTCGCTGTAAGTAGGCGAGAAATCATGACCTCTAACCTCTGTAACTAAAAAAACGACTTAGAGTAATCGAGCAAATAATATGTAGTCGATTCCGAATCAATAAGGGAGTTTGAAAGTAATCTTGATAAAGCATGGGGAAGACAAGATTTGAAGTTTGATTATAAAACAAAAATACAGAATAGTAAAAATTTTGCGTCTGCTACCGCCGCCGCCAACACCGTGAACGACCGCAGCAGTGCAAGTACTGGTACTGAGCTGGATACACAGGCATAGTTTGCCTTTTCCAGAGGATCTACTGTAAGAAACTGTAAGAAAATATTACTACCATTTAGGAAGAGTCAGTCAAGGAATAGATGTGGAAATTTACATCTAATTTGCTCTAGCCCTTTTTGAGTTACAGAGGATAGAGGTCATGATTTCTCGCCTACTTACAGCGAATAGACTATAGTTGCTACTGCATTAATATCACATAACCGACAACATAATTATATTATAACCAAATGTAATCTAATCTATTTATCCTGACAAGTGTCAACAGTACTGGTGAATTAATGGCGGCATAAATACACTGACGTCTTTAGTTGGTTGACGCTAGATACAAACATCCGGTCCCGACAGAACATTTTTATCTTATTGTGAAGCAAATACATTATGTTGGCTTTATCATTCGACGATCATCTCACATGCCCTAGAGCTTTACATACCCGTCCTATACATATCGTTTGCATTATAATAAACCATGGTAAATTTTTACTATACAGTATACTAGTTGCATTGTATTATACATGGTCATTCTAGTTTTATCTAATATATATCTCACCACAAACCAAATCATCCTTCAAGACTTCAGTGATGGTTGCAGAATGACTCGACGAACATTACATTATAGGTCCACAATAATCGCAAATTTCTTTCCAGTTTCCCTCCACCATTACAAATCACGTACATTGGCCAATCTCGTAAAAAAAATCTCCATCCAGTTTACAGCAGATTATCACATAAAATGAGTGCGCTACTTGTGAATTCGGGAGTTCTGGGCAGTCATATTCAGAGATAAGTACATGGTTAATAAGCCTGCATGTAAATTAATGACAAGTTTCTTCTTTCTTCAGAGAAAAACCTACCATAATGATTCTTTGATGAAATATATAATCTACTAAACTTCACTTACTGTATATAGATTGAGCTAACACTAGACATATACCAATACCAGTATATCCTACATTGTAATTATCCTATTCTGCATTCATTGACTACAGTATAAACAAAGAATTCGGCTTTCGCTTGACACCCTAGTCACATCAAGCAGAACAGTGAAAAACTCTCGGTATCCTTATGTTACAAGGGACGCAATAAAAAATAGTAAGACATAATATCCTTGAGCTATTAATGCTTAGTAACCCAAATGTGTCTGTCTCTGAATATGGTCGCATAAGACTCGCTGAGGGAAAACATTTACATTGGAGGCATTCACGCATTCGGGTTTATGATAAATTGTTGGAACTTTTTAGGCCGAAGGATGTTGCACTTGTGGGACGCATATAGACTACCCATTCAGATTCTATTCTACCATAGTTGAACCTAGTCTAACCTAAAACTTTGCTATATTCAGATCAATTCAACGTGACAGCTCACTCCACCTTCTCCGAGTTGCACCTCACAGGATCCATTTATTTCAATCTCTTGGACATAAAAGTTTTCCATTCTTCACTGAAGAAATGCGTATGAGCAGGCTTGGTTGGTTTGTGTATGTGGAGAGAATGGATGATCAATAGTGGGTGAATAGTTGCTTGTTTGTGACCGTGGAGGGAGCTGTGTGGAGGGGTAGACCTAGAAAGACATGGGAATCACTTACTTTTTAACCCATCCGACTCGGTTGTCCTCTTACGCTCCGTACCCCCAGTATCGGCACATGTCGGGTGTTATGGCCTTATTTTCTTAATAGCTAAGCAATGTTAATAGGTAGCAAGATAAGCTTTTAATTGGAAAATGAAGTACAGTACATACTGTTATCTTGATCCTGGTGTTGACCGGAGATCGTTATGTCGCGCTATGTCGTCGAGTTATTGCGTTATGCGGTTGTGAATATTACGCGCACAGGAGTACAAAAGGACAACCGAGTTCCGCGGTGTAGAGGACAACCGAGGTGCGGGCGTTAAAGTGTATGTAATTCACTCAACACACCAATGCCAATTAATCGTGCTCTTCATAATCGTACTTGGATGGTGATGATCAGCTGCCAAGTTAATTCGAAGTGACTTGTGCATTAACAAAGTACAAAACACATCCTAAACAAAAACTTCATAAGTGCATTCTTCCCACAAACACCAATGTAAGAAAATGGCACCGAGAAAATAAAAGGCATGGGAACCAACAACCCCTAAGTAAACCTAGCCTAACCTGACCTAACCTACTGTAACTTATGCTAACACACAATGCTTTTCTTGCAGAGAATATCAGTTTATAATTTAATGTGTTACTCTCTCAGGAGATTAGTTCCCCACATGCCATATATTCCCCCATGCCAATTTCTTTGTTTCCGAGTGCCCACAAACACAACGTCCCGCCCTTCCAACGTCCCTCACAGAAAACACTGATACACTCAACACTTAGTATAGCCATTATTGTCACTGGCAATCAAGATGCTAACTTGTACAAGACGATCATATTCACAATCTAGAGACTTCGCCTTAAGCCGGTATCACACGAGAGCTTTTATACTCAACATTCGGTGATCAACATTTTCCTGGCAACATTTCTGGAGTATTTCGCACTAGAATTGGAAACTAGACTGATAGTAGATGAATTTAGGTAACCAAAATATTTTATATATTTACCCCATAAGCTGCCAGACAAGTGTTGAGTGAAAAAGCGCTTGTGTGATACCAGCTTTACTCAAACTTGGAACTCTGCCTACCTGTATACATTAGTTCGGTACAGTACAGTACAGGGGTGCATTTCAAGTGTCCTTAGCAAGGCTTTCAGAATCAGATTCTGCCTTTTGTTAGGCCCCGGCCACTCTGTGATGCTAGTCCGAGGAAATGGCATCTTCATTGGCTGTAGCATAGACCTGACGTCATAATATGGTCCAGGTATGGCCATGCTATGTTAAGCCGGTATCACATGAGAGTTTTTATAGTCAACATTCTATGGTCAACATGTCTCTGGTAACTTTTTTGAGATATTTTGCACTCGTATCGCAAACTAAATACTGTAGAAGGAAACATGCTTACATTATTGAAATGTTTGTGGACAAAGTAACGCAAGTAATGACCGCTCTTCTGTACATACATACAAGTTTAAAGATCGTTTTGTCCACAGAGAATGTGGTTACAGTCTCACGTCCTAAATGGCAGCTTTCCAGGAGGCCCTGTCAAGGGCTGCCTCGTTTGTCAAGATTTTTATTTTGAGATCAGACCGGAGTACCCGAGCCCACATCATTCTAGGTCCACCCCTACACTCAGCTTAAGAATGGGAAACGGGTGGGACCTTCTAATTTATATATCCATTTATTATTTTTTTGTTTTGTTAAGTGTATCATAATGACCAGCTAGGAATACGGCACAACTAGAGTAAACACCACCGACGATGAAGGCGATTGTCTGGAAATACGAACCTGTCTATCACCCACCCTTTTTCAGTTGCAGAGGCTAGGGGTTACGATTTTGTCCTACCTATAACGAACAGGGTATAGTCATAGATCGTATCAACTGTTTTTCTTCCACTACAGATCGCTCATCAACAAGGGTTCAAATACATTCTAGTGGATGCAGATACAGCAAATACTGTAATTAGTTTAGCATTAAAAGTGGTTACATATTTCAATAGACAATGCTGCCTTTCTTAATTGACTAATTCCTTTAATATGATGAGAGTACGTTAATATATGTGCGACTAATTTGCTTGGGAAACAAATTAATTTACTCATATAGTGATGTACATTCTATGTGGTGGTTTTGTGTTCTTTTATTTCAAAATTGTATTTTGTGTTATTTGCACATAGTGATTTTGAGAAGTTCTTTTGGCTTTATATTGTGTCGTCCCTGTTTAGGTTAGTTTATTTTGCAAGTTTTACATCATAATTGCTGACCATAGAAGATTTTAATTAGTATTAGGAAGGCCCTGTATGACTCAAAGGGGTGAAGTAAATCTCAGTTAACCCTTTGACTTCCATAATTCCTTTCAAAATTGAATAAAATTGTCTACTGATAGCCATTATACAAGGAAGAAAGGCGTCATTGGATACAAAGTGTTAATAGCCCTTGATATGACGAGCTTTGGCAGTTTATTCTGGCTACAATTAGAACACTTTATTAGACTGGGAAGGGTATATGGAAATCGGAGGTTAATTAAGACAGTCTTAACCCTGTAAATTCCCATAGGTTCTTCCCAAGCTGTATAAAATTGTCTGACGATAGCCAGAATACAGTGTCAAAACGTGCCATGATCCTCAATGGTTAAATCTTGGCAGAAGTTTGAAATATTCTAAAGCATTTTTTATATTCCTTCAGGAAATTAAAACATCGACACAGGCTTGTAGGAATATAGATCATTAACTTAATAGTGTCTACTATCACAAAAAAGAAATAATGATGCGATCCATGTCATTGGATGTGCCATTTTACCCTTGATGTGATAATATTATTTTTATTAATCTCACCACCACACCCCCAATGAAATTAATTAAAGTATATATGATCCACCGGTATAAGGTTGGTCTGGGTTATCGTCAAAGAGATGAGTAAATATATCACTAAGAAGCAGTCAAGTGAGGATAGCTGATAATGGGAAGAAAGAAGAAGTAATAGCCTGAAACACTGCTAAAATACGTCATGATCTTCAAAGGGTTAAATGAACTTGCATTTGTTTATTAGAATGTGGCACACCCGGTGACTGGGATCTCACCAAAATGACTGTATGTAAGGCTTATGTAAACTTCAGTGAGAGATGGTGAGGTTGAGCGCTGATAACTACACTATCAACCGTTTAATAGTCCGTGCTTTGGAAGCTTGTGGAGACGTAGACACAACGGCATACACTATTTTTCTAGTTTTCTAGACTGATTCATACCTTATGCAATTTGGAGAACAAAGACTCAGCTACTATTTTTTTCTTGTGGTTTTATTTACATGCTTTACTTTAACTTGGATGTCTAGAAACAACCACCTCCACTCTTTCTTTCATTCCAATCTTATTTTAAAGAAACTTAGTAATAATATTGGCAGGTTAGACTTAAAATCCAGTTGTGTTGTTACCACCAAACGGAAAGCAACGGAATATAAAATCGGCTCTACGACTCTCTTGATCCCCGGCCAATGTACTACGAACACTAATGTTACATTTTACATCAGCTAGCCACACAACAACTCTACCACTAAATTTCAAGACTGCAACATTCTTGAAAACAATTAAGATACTATATACAGTACAGTAATTTCTTTAAGAAAGAAGGTTTTGTACTGAGAAGTATTCAGTAGCTGTGACTATAGGTAGCGCCAACCAACTTGACAATAATCTTCATCCCTAACCTTTCTGTAATTCGAAAGGGCCTAGAGCAAACTGTCTGTAAATATCCACACCTATTTCCTGGTGAGCTCTTTCCAAATGACAGAAATGTCAGCTCAATTGCTTTCATTAATTTTGAGAAGTTATAGAGTCAAGATTATTGTCAAGTTCGTTGGCACTACCTATAGTTTCTTGAACTTATAACATTCCCCTACAGATCAAAGTATGTCAAGGAAATGCCCACAATCATACATTGGTTCTCTAGGCAAAAGGTATTCCTATCCAACAACAATAAAGGAAGATAAATAGACAACTTATCTTCCATCGACTTCTTTATCTGTTAGATCACAAGTTGGTGGAGTTGTCCGACACTGGCTGGTGTAAAATGTGGCGTTTAATTATATAAAGGTTATCAAGCTCTAGCAATGGACATTTATACTTGCTGTTAGTGAGTCAGGACACGCATACATTACTCCAACAGTTTACAGTATATTTATTTTCAACCTACCTATTTCTCGACACTCTGGCCGGGTAAATGGAAATTGGTAGTTTAAAAGAGGCTTAAATACCCTGACATGCATCCCTTGTTCACCCAAAGGCAGCACTCTTGGTAGCTTGAAGCGTGGTTAAGAATGACCCTCTGCGAGGCCACTGTTAAGTAGCATGTCAGTACTTACACCTACAATGTATATGGGAACTAACCACCATAGTTAAACAGTTACCAGGATACAATACTGGATACTGTGTGTGACTCTCACTTTATATAGAGCTGCACTGGTTTATATAATGGCAGCTGTCAGTGTACACAGAGCTCCACTGGTTTATTTTGCAAGTTTTACATTATAATTACATGTTGGCAGCTGTCACTTTATACAGAACTTGACAGGTTTACATGATAGAAGCTCAATTCAATTATACAGATACACTTGTTTACATAATGGCAGCTGTCAGTTTATACAGAGTTGCACAGGTTTACATGATAGCAGCTCTGTCATTAATACAGAGCTGCACAGTTTTACATAATGGCAGTTTTGTAAAGCAGTGAGTGGATGATCAGAGTGCCCACTTACCACTAATGCTATAAAGTTTAAAGTTCATCATTACTTAAGTTGTGCTAGTTGGAAGAAATCAAAGGAAAGACAAAGTTATTTTTATTTTATTTTTTAGTGCTTGCTAGTTGAGAGATGCAGCGTTCCTGACTCACTGGAGCAGCAAGTAAGTGTGGGTTGTTGCGATACATTCCCTCAAAGATAATAAGATAATTCAGCAGTCTCTTTACTGCGCTCTTAGAAAAGTACAAAGCTTTTTTTATGTGGCTTATGTTTAAAACTATGTACATATACACATACTCTTATCAAACCAAAGTCGGTGAAATACACATCGATTTACTTTAAAAATAAAAACCTTCTTAATCAAATACCGGTACTGCACAGCTTACAGCATATGTGTATTCAGCTCATCAGGCTGTCATTCTTTTAGTAAACCATTAATTATTATACTGTACTGTATATACTGTATGCTGAAGCTAAGGAATTTCAGTTATTGGGTAGATATCTCATTTAACTACGGGTATTAAAACAATAAAAGAAGTTGCTCATCTCAAATGTTTCCGTTGCCTATTATTGGATTAAGAAGGTTGAGATGTGAGACAGTGACACTCTCTACAATATAACCTACACAGAGGGACCATCACTTAAACTATAGAAAGACAAAATTCAACCTTGATGTTCATTTATTTTCAAGTTTTTATGGATGCTAAGGATGCTTGTTTTGGGGGATAACTTTTCTACGACAGACATGTGAGCTTAGCTTACAGATATGCATCTCAATATAGTACTGCAATTTTGATAAGTTATTATACCTTTATCTTGTATCGTCCCAGTTTTGGTTTGTTTAGTTTGCAAGTTTTACATGTTAATACCATACTTAAATATGAAGTGCTACAGATATTTTAGTAAAGTCTAAGTCTTTTCTTTATGCTAACATAATTATTACTGTGCTCACTTTTTTCTCCTATAGTAAGCGTTGTTTCCACATAGCGATATTGATAATTTAATTTGACTTTATATTGTCCTTGTCCCAATTTTGGTTTGTTTAGTTTGCAAGTTTTACATTTTAATAGATTGTCGATTCCATTTTACTCAGTTTAACCCGTACAGTACCAGAGACAATTTTTATATTTGATTTGGCTACATTGAGGCGATGATTTTATGAAACTTAAAAAAGATATACAGTATGGTTGCTAAAAGGATTAATTGAGATAGTTTGTAGCCATTTAATTGATATAAGTCCTTCCTAAGCTGAATAAAATCGCCTAATAGTTGTCAGAATATGATGAAAAGATCGTCGACCGGTACTGAATGGGTTAAGGATTTCAGGATTGATTACTAACAGGTAAACTGGTTAGCCAATTGACTGAGCTACTGGTAGCTACTGGCAGACTGATAAAATAAAGTAACACCCCATTCTTAACATTAATCATCAATTACAAACCCCAATGTACTTGAATAAGCTAATGAAAGCATATGGTCCTCCCGGGATTTGAACTCGGGACACCACATCCAGAACATACACAGTTAAAGGTTGAGTATATGATCATGATTAATATCCATTTTAGAATTTTGGATATCAATCTAATCATGTACTCGGACCCAACTGCATTATGGAAAGCGTAATGTTTTAGTGAGAGGAAAGAACATAGAATGGGGCCAAGATCACCAAGGTTGCATGAAGGCTTCCTAAGGTTTAAATCAGCGTCCCTGAGACTGGTCCAGGCAGTATCACAAAGGCTGCAGCTTGGAAATAATTCTAACACAAGTGGCTAAATTTAGTGATTATAAAAAACATTGACTAGCAGACCAATTGACCCTTGCGAGTTTCAGGCTATAAGGAAGTTGTAGCCGTGGCCGTCAATATTTAGTAGAATTATCAGCTAAAATACGGTCATAATACATATTGAAATACATAAAACCATATTAATCATACTTTCTATCCACTGGAAACCTACATTATTATTGTATTTCTGTTAAATATCAATGTCTACAGCTCCAACTTCCTTATAGAATGAAACTCACAAGTGACCAATTCATGACAAGCAAAGGGTTGATTGTCTGAGAGAGTTGTCTAGTAATGGGACACCTCTGGAGCTGATCACTTTTCACTTGTCTTTTGGGGTAAGCATAGTTCAGTTCCTGCATTTAATGCCCTTAGTATACACCTTGGCTATTAGGTGTAATTATTTATTAAATTAAGAGCCGTAACAGTCAGTAAAGCGTCAGCTGCTGATCAAAGGGTCGGGAGGTCATACCCACTCTGTCAAAATTTTATTGGTAGATGTCAAGCCCGGGCAACTTGACCTAGCAATTCGTGACAAACGGCTAATGTTCATGGCCACCCCTTCACGGGAATTACGGCGTCTTAAAAAAAAAATAATAATACAAAATAAAAATAACAAAATTGCGGCCTTCAGCGTCAACGTTCCCTTAAGTGTTGGGGCTTGCACTGGAAAAAGAAAGCCTCCCTCACCCTGGCTTCATCTTCTCCATCAATGCAGTAAATTTTAATCATCCTTTGTTGCCAGCGTTTTAGACTTCGATGCAGTTTGGGGCTTACCGATTTCATGGTGTATGATGTCTCGGCACCAAATATGTTTTTATCAATAATTGGTATCAGCAATATCTAAGCTTCATTTATTCATATAGAGTGAAATATACAAGCATGTTCCTACACTTACCCACCCTATTCAACATCCGACAGACATTAATACCTTGCACTACCATACATACATACATACAAGTTAAAACACCGTTTAGGCCACAGAGAATATGGTTACAGTCTCACGTCCTAAATGGCAGCTTTCCAGGCGGCCGTCAAGGGCTGCCTCTGTTATCAAGTTCTTTATTTTTAGATCGGACCGGAGTACCCGAGCCCACGTCATTCTAGGTCCACCCCTACGCGCAGCTCCCCCCACGTTCACAGTCCGGCATTTCTTCACCCAGTTCTGATCATACCCTTCCCGTTTGATGATCACACCATTTCAATCTTCTCGAGCAGCTTATCTTTCTGCCCTAAAGCATTCCTCTGTGGGTATGCACTGTCCTCACATAACTTGTCCTACAATGTGCCATGTTTAACTCTGATTACCCTTTAGCTTCAGAACAAGGATTGACTGACATATCTTTCTAAATTAATTAGCTTATTATTACTGTAATATCTAATGTACAGTACTGTATTTTATCTGGGAATATAATATTGTTAATGACTATACACTTGTATACAGCATAACATTTTGTGCCGTAAGGGAAGCTTAAAGATAAAGCTAATTTATCATACTTAAAGTACATAGAGTTTTTTGCTCTCAACCCTCACTTGTCATGCATGAACTGGTCCCAAACAACACCACAAATCTGATATCCTAAAAACTCTTGACAATTTAAATTTTATACAGTAG
>JBAKBP010016891.1:0-50259 GCA_037953745.1 Lithodes maja
CTAGCATAAGTGGATCTGGATGGAGCCTAGTCTCCCACTTCCAACGTTCAGGTATTAATCTTCTGATCACTGGCTTTGATTTAACAGGTTTATATACCGAAGACCATCATGTTACTTGTAGATTCCTATTCACTGTTAGATTTATTACTGGTAGCTCTGGTGCACAAGTAGTAGTTCACAGACTAGATTAGACACGCGTATTTTAGAGCACGGGAATTCTATTGTAACCTCAGAGGGGTACTGATCTAAGTTTTATATCCTTGTTTCAGAAATACATAGAACGCAAATCAGTGGGCGAACGTTAGATATCACTAGAGTTTTAATATCTGAATAAGGTAATTACGAGAGTCAAGGTCGCCTGTTAATTAATGAGCACTGATCGCTTAGTACGTCCCAAATGGAATGGTTAAGTCTGTATTACACTGGGCAAGGTCTTAGCCACTTCGTAGAAATATTTAATTAGTGAAATCTCTAAACAGCACAGTAAGATGTAGTACTGCTAAAGAGAATCTTGGGTAGTATCTGATGGGTCTGGTCCTGGTTATCTTGCGTCCATGATGTTGGGGGCTAACGACTGGTTCCGCGGCCGTCCAGGGTGTCCATATGTGTGAAGTTCTTAAATACGTGGGCAGGTCCTTCCATCCAAATCTGCCACGGAGTCTGCCGGTTCTGGGATCTCACTCCGGAACAACACAAGGGCAGAGCTAGAGGTTAACTGCAGGGTAGTGACCCCTGGTTGGTGTCTAGCTTTCAACTGATTTGACTGGGGGCGGGAGTTAGATTTATAGGCTCGGTTCTGGACCCTGTAGACAGTAGGGATCTCGAGTCTTATGAACTTAATTGAGCTCTCAATAGAAATGGAGACTAGGTAAGATGGTATTTACTGTTGTGGCACAGGGCTATAGGAAAGCCTTTATATTTCATATAACTGAGCCTTAGTAAGAGGTACTATTTTGGCTATACTGGACGTAATTAGGGGAGAGAGACTGGATCTACTTTGCGAGGAGGATGGGGACAGCTGTGATAGGAACGTCTCTCTAGATTGTTCAATCTTCATTCTATGGTATATCTGAGGTGTTAATTTAGTGATCAGAGCATGCAAGAAAGGTAAATGGTTTATTGTGAGTTAATAGAGGTTAGTAAAGGTGTTAGTCATTCATGGTTAGTTCATTGATAGGAAGAATTCCTGTGCTACCTGGCAATGACTCGAAAGTCAAAACAGGGGCCAGGTATACCTCCGCGGGGGTGGGGGTCTCCCTCCTCGGGTGGGCCAAAAGGGGGAGCTGGGCGCACTCTCTCTGTGATCGTCGTCCGGCGGCTGTGGCTAGGGGCTTGCCATATCACCAGTGTTTATAATAACCCTCTGTGTATGAGACAGATGTGGGTGTCTTTAATACCAAAACCGAAGGTGCCTTAGCTAGCTGGTTTTACTCGGCTGGTTGTTAATTGTAGAGTTTGCTGGATGTGGTGGAGACTGGGTTGCTAACTCTGCCACATTTATCTGGAAGTATGGCAATAGAAGTTAGTAACTGGCGGGGCGGCTAGCCTCGCACCGACGACCATTGGGTGCAGGGTTGTGAATGTGTTGTAAGAGAATAGATGGCATGCAAGGGGCTAGTAAAGTTCTAATGTTGTTCTGGCCTACTAAGTGAAGGTAGGCTGGATAGGAGTATATATATAAAAGGTTGGAGAGCGTTAGCAACGGACAATTCAAGGATCTTCAAGAGGTATGAGAGAGAGACTAGGTCGGACAAGAGTCGAGAAGCGCGGGAATTCTTACTGAGAGGGGGGGAGAGTTCAAGGGCTACAGGGAAATTTTGCCCCTAAGGTCCCTGGGCGTGGGGGTGGCATTAGGCTACACTTGATATGGAAAGTTTGAAAAGGCAGTAGAATACGTTAGCCAAAATATGCTACCGGGGAATGCAACTATGGGGTGGTATATGAGTCTGGAAAAGATAGAGTTATGTGATCAGTCCGAGGGTTATGGATACTATTAGTTGGTCCTGGGAACTGCGTTTTCTATTAAATATAAATATAAATACCAACAAAAGCGGCAGTTCGTAGGGGTACTTAGTTATTGTTTCGGGGTACTTATGACAGATACTGGTAACCAGGTTATCTTATACAATCTCTGGTTGGGGTAAGAGGTGCAAGACACGAAGTAAATTGGCGTAGTGTGGGCTGTGGATACGAAGGAGGCAAGGGGAAGACGTATGACAATTGTGGAAAGTAAATGGAAAAAGGTGAACACAATGGCGGATAAAAATACTTAACCTAAGGATTGCATACATAGATTTATGGGGCGATGGGTCTTCATAAAGCTTAGTCTGGCAAGACAAGATGTTAGGGAATGTTAATATTAATACTTAGTTACTAGAGGAACAATGCAAGGGGCGACTGAGCACGGGTTACATATATCTATACTAGTCATGGAAAATGATATAAGAGGTCTAGGGACAATCGTGGGTGTTTTAACTTCTAAAATATATAACATCTACTTCTCGGATGCAAGAACATACATAGATATAATTATGGCTGTCTGATGTGTTGGCATTGGCTCAACGTCGGGACAGGGCATGGTTGTTTTTAATATGCATGTATATTCCTGTTCATCATCTTTGTAGCAAGGACAGTGCCGCTATGTCGTATCAATGCTGGTGGCAGTTAATATTATAGACTTAGTTACTAGAGGAACAATGCAAGGGGCGACTGAGCACGGGTTACATATATCTATACTCGTCATGGAAAATGATAGGAGAGGTCTAGGGACAATCGTGGGTGTTTTAACTTCTAAAATATATATAAAATCTACTTCTCGGATGTAAGAACATACATAAATATTATGGCTGTCTGATGTGTTGGCATTGGCTCAACGTCGGGACAGGGCATGGTTGTTTTTAATATGAATGTATATTCCTGTTCATCATCTTTGTAGTTAGGAGTGTAGGACACGAGGGGGTTAGTGTACGTGAGGTGTGGAAAAATGGTCAGTTTAGAAAAAGGAAAACTGGGTGCAGCCAAAAGCTGTTTAGCCCTGCGGGCTTGGGCCTGTCTGAATTGGCTGGCTCGGTCAGCTGGTCCTTTCGTTCTGTGGACCTTTCTTCCGGGTGTTTCTGTGCGGTGTTCGCTCGTGGCTTCTGTGGTGGGCTTCTTGTTCTGGGGCATTTTACAAACATTAACCGACATCGCTTGTACAGGAAGGGTTAATATATTTGTATAAAACTATAAATTGTAATAATAGGTCAATACTATGAAAAACAATAGTTCTTAAGAAAATGTACAGGACATGCTTGTTGAGATTTAAATGCGAAATACTAAATCTGCCGAAATCAGCCTGCTTTTCTCTATTTGATTTTGCCGGGTTGTTGGATTCTAGGCTCTGTGATCACCAGTCTGTCCTTGGGCCGTGTGGTGGTAGGTTGTGAGGTGTTCAGGTGGCTATAACTCTTTGATAATTTATACTCAGTGTAAGGTACGTTCCATCATCAGGTGTGCCCAGATATGGTAAAATCTATTAAACGCTGATCTCCAAACTATAAGAAATTATGTTCAGAAGTTAAGCCAAAACCATTCCTCTTCTACTGTAACATCTAGATCCTTCGCTTGATTAGTAAAGAGTGATCTGGGTTTGCCTTTATAACCTGGCATAAGTATATTATATTCTTGAACTGCTTCTGTCACCTCATGAGCTATCTGTGTTTATTGAGGTTGTATAAGAGGTTTGTAAAAGGGTGTCCCGTGGCGTATTGGTTAGCACGCTTAAAGGTGGGGGCTCATGGGTTGAGGTAAACATGGAAAAATAATCGCCAACCTGCATATAATTATCTTGTAAAATGCAATGTCACTGAAATCATTATTAACAATGGTATAAAGGATTTTGCGGATCGTCTATACCGGGCCTGTGATGTCATAGTGACGTCACACCTTAGCCTAGACTGGATGGTGGACTTACACTCTTGTGACGTCACAGGCCCGGCATAGACGATCCACAAAATCCTTTATACCATTGTTAATAATTATTTCAGTGCCATTGCATTTTGCAAGATAATTATGTACAGTTTGGTGATTATCATTTCATGTTTATCTCAACCCATGAGCCCCCACCTTTAACCTCTGAAGTGCGCACGGGGGTAAATGAAAACCTCCCCCTGTGCTGACGTATTTGAGGTTTTTCGTCACTAAAATATTCATTGTACCATTAATAGCATTAATAATTATCCATATGCGCCTATTATGGGTTGATTATAAAGGTATTAACCTGAAACAACAATAAAACGAGTGAAAACAGCGTTTGGATGGTCAAAATCGGAGATATAGCCCGCGAGTTGTATAATCTATGGGTGAGGCAAACTCCTTTCCCGCCAATTTCCCCCAAGGCCACTGAGACACAGTCGATCGATACTCTCTCTCTCTCTCTTGCACTCGATGGCCATCAGTGATGACAACACCCTGCTTGCAACTCGCTAATGTTAGCACGAAAATATACCTCAGAATAAGGGAATAATAGGGAAAATAGGTGATAACTGAGGAATAGGAGGAAAGTGGGGAAGGAGGGGAGGTAGAGGACTGAGATTTTGCATGGCCCAGGGGCCAAAAAAAAAAATAAAAAATAAAAATAAATAAAATAAAAAAAAAAAAAAAATTTGATGTAAAAAGTTGATTTTTAGTTTTACTTACTCCAGAGAGTCTTCCCGCAGTCCGCCGGCCGAACTCTAAAGAGTCTTCCCGCAGTTCCCGGGTTAAGGGGACACCGACTGCTTTTTTGGCCTATAAATTCGTTCATTCATAAATTCTTAGTTTCCTCGCTAGACATCCCTCAAACTTAGAAAAACATCCCCTAGACCCCCCCCCCCCCCCTGTAGATAAATTTGTACAGTTTTCGGTAGAAAAAATTCCGGTTCCTCTTACAATTACAGGCTCGCTTCCCTCGCCAGGAAAAAATCAACACTTAAATGGCACAATAAAATTTATAACGAAATGGGACGAAAGGCCTTAAATTCACCAAACAAATGGGCCGAACATCTAAAAATCTCAAAACTAATGGGACTAAACACTAGGGCGAAAGGGGACCAGAAAAACGACCGTCTCCCCTTAATTGACAGACAAGAGGATGGAAGTTTGATTCCCCCTCGGGAGGAGACATTTTGTCAAGTCACCTTGCACCCTGTGCCTCTGTTGTAACGTGTATGTATGTATGTATGTATGTATGTATATACTCAGGCACATACCCCATTGCTGGGGGTGGCCGACACGAGACAAGAGCCCGAACAGAAACAACATTTAAAGTTCCTATTCTCAGGGTCCGGGATCACTTTCGCGTTCCCTCGCCCCTTTCTCTGTCTCATCGAGTAGAAGAATTATACAAGGGGAGCAGGACTCCTAGCCCCCTGTTGTAACTCTCTGCAAGGAAAGGGTTAATAGTGCCAGGCTATTTACTTTCCTTAGGTCTTCCTCTTTGTTGATATAGGTTAAGTGACACTCTTGACACAGCCATAGCCTGGCTAACCAAAGGCCTTGACCCATGTGATTGTCGATTTGGGGACATAAGGGGCTACAGTGCTTTTACATCATGAATACTTTCCCTCGTGAGAATGATAGTCAATTTATATGTATAATAAACAAAATATATACTATTGTTCATCCACTTATTTACATCTCTAGCAAACTATTTCCCCCCTCACACACACACGCACTATGGACACAAAATAAAAGACTGTCTAAGGGATGGCAAAAAGTAAATTAGACGAAAAGAAACTAACCATTTAGACCAGGCCGAAGCTAATCGAGAACACAGAGATGAACGAAAAAGAAAAAATAATGGAGGACAGCGAATATATGAAGGATGATGAGGAAAGGGAAACAAATTATGCCGATGAGATGGAGGATGAAACAAATGAGGAACGCGGAGAGGGCGACGGGAAGCAAGACTTGGAGAAAGTAAAGACGTTTGAGGATCTGCTACAGATGACGGTGGGGTCCCGGGGACGATGGAACCTTCTCCTCTTTATCCTCTGCAGTTTGGGTGAGATTTGTTTTGTTTTGCTTTTTTTTTCATAGACTTTTTTTATTTCACATGGAGGAAAATATCATCCTTTAGTAGCTGATTTATCGATAATTATTGTACAAATGTGATACTGTTATATGTCTCTCCATAATATTAACACAAAGTTATCAAAATTAACACCCAAGCTGCAGGCATAATTACCCGAAATTACTGTTATGCCCTGTTTTTCTACAGGATTAACTTGGGTAATGTGAGTTCTAACTGACTGGGTATAGAAGGCTGCATGCACAAAACAAGGTATGAGGAATAGAGAACACAAAATAAACACACGGTAACAAGACACACGATCACGTTTATTGATATACACACTTCTGAATGCTCGTACAAGACAAATGATAGAATTGAACAACACTAGCATAAGTGGATCTGGATGGAGCCTAGTCTCCCACTTCCAACGTTCAGGTATTAATCTTCTGATCACTGGCTTTATTCACAAGTTTATATACTGGAGACCATCAATGTTACTTATAGATTCAAATTCACTGTTAGATTTATTACTGGTAGCTCTGGTGCACAAGTAGTAGTTCACAGACTAGATTAGACACACGTATTTTAGAGCACGGGAATTCTAGTAACCTCAGGGGGTACTGATCTAAGTTTTATATTCTTATAGCAGAAACACATAGAACGCAAATCAGTGGGCGAACATTAGATATCACTAGGGTTTCACTTCTAGGTAATAATATCTGGATATATGGGTGATTACGAGAGTTAATATCGCCTGTTAATTAATAAACACTGATACGCTTAGCACTTCCTAATAGAATGGTTATATATGAATTATACTGGAGCAAAGATATAGCCACTTCGTAGAAATATTAATAAGTGAGTCTCTAAATAGTACTGTAACACTGTAGCACTAATAGAGTGAATCTTGGGTAGTATTTGATTGGTCTGGTCCTGGTTATCTTGCGTCCGTGATGTTGGGGGCTAACGACTGGTTCCGCGGCCGTCCAGGTGGTCCATATGTAGGAAGTTCTCAAGTACGTGGACAGGTCCTTCTATCTCAATCTGCCACGGAGTCTGCCGGCTCTGGAACTCAATTCTCAGCAATCAACAATGATAGAGCTCGAGGTCAACTCTGGTGACCAACCCTGGTTGGTGTCTATCTTTCAACTGATTTTACTGGGGGCTGGAGCTTGATTTATAGGGGCGGTTTTGGACCCTGTAGGCCATAGGGATCTCGAGTTTTGATGGACTTATTTGAGCTCTCATTTGATACGGGAACTAGGTAAGGTGGTGATTACTGTTGTGGCACATGGCTGTATGGAGCCTTCATCATGTGATATAACTGAGCCTTAGTAAGAGGTACTATTTTGGCTATACTGGAAGTATTTAGGGGAGAGAGACTGAATCTACTTTGCGAGGAGGATTGGGACAGCTGTGATAGGAGCGTCTCTCTTAGATTGTTCAGCCTTCATTCTATGGTATAGCTGAGGTGCTAATTTGGTTATTGGAGTGTGCAAGAAACGTTACTGGGTTATTGTGGGTTAATAGAGGTTAGTCAGGGTGTTAGTTATACATGGTTAGTTCAGTGATAGGAAGAATTCCTGGGTTACCTGGCAATGACCCGGAAGTCAAAACAGGGGTCAGGTATACCTCCGCAGGGGTCGGGGTCTCCCTCCTCGGGTGGGTGAAAAGGGGGAGGTGCGCGTCCTCTCTCTATGATGGTCGTCCGGGCGGCTGTGGCTGGGGGCTTGCCATATTACAAGTGTTTGTAATAACCCTCTGTTTATGAGACAGATGTGGGTATTCGTAATACTAAAACCGAAGGTGCCTTGACCAGCTGGTTTAATTGGTTGGGTTGTTAATTGCATGGTTTGTTGGATGTGGGGAAGACTGGGTTGCTAACTCTGCCACATTTATCTGGAAGTATGGCAATAGAAGTTAATCACTGGCGAGGCGGCTAGCCTCGCACTGACGATCATTTGGTACAGGGTTGTGAATGTGTTGTGAGGGAATAGATGGCATGCAAAGGGTTAGTAAAATTCTAATGGTGTTCCTTCCTACTGGGGAAAGGTAGGCTGGATAGGAGTATATAATTATACAAAAGGTTTGAGAATGTTAGTAACGGAAAAGTTAAGGATATTCAGGGGGTATGCTGGAGAGGCTAGGTCGGAAGGGAGTCGAGGCGCATGGGGGGGGGGGTAACGAGAGGGAGAGGGTTAAGGGGGGCTACGTGGAAGTTTGACCCTAAGGTCTCTGGGCGTAGGGGTGGCATTAGACTACAGTTGGTATCGTAGCCTGGGGGTTAATGACAGGGAAGGTACGTTAGCCAAACGCTACCGGGGGATGAGCAATATGTGGTGGTATATGAGTCTGGAAAGGATAGAATCATGTGGACTGTGGGGCTGTGGGGAAGAGGAGGTTAACTGTAGGTGTGTGCTTGACTGTGGATAAAAGTAGAGAAAACATGGTGTATTATTACTCGTCAATACGAGGGGTTATGGACACTATTATTTGACACGATTTCTTGCTGATCTAGTTGTCCCTGGGAACTGCGTTTTCTATGAAATATAGACCAAAGAAAGCGGCAGTTCGTAGGGGTACTTCGTTATTGTTTCGTGGTAGATATGTGAAGAACAAGGCAAGGGGGGGCGACTGAGCACGGGGGTACATATATCTATACTCGTCATGGAAAGGGAGATACGAGGTAGCTTTCCTGCATCTCTCCTGATAATCGTCTGCAGATTGGTCATAGTGAGTTTATCCGAATTAACAGGCCTAAATCAATACAATAACTGGCATAGGGTTATCGGGTGTATAGAGTCGTGGTTAAAGGTTGGGAATCTATAGTTAGTGGATAAAACAACGGGAGGTTAGAGACATAGAATTGCTAGAATTGGGGGGGACTCTGATTGTTATATAACTAAATACAGGGCTGACGTAATCACGATCTGATTTGGTGTGAAATGGAAGCTAAGGTGTCTTAGATCGCCTCGAACCTACACGATGAAAGTATTAGAGCCTGTATGGTGGTTACATAATTAAATACATACTTAGGTGGTACATCAAGAATATCAGTGAGTAAAGTATTGTGGTTTGTATATTAGAAGACTGTGATTGAGAGACTTATAATATGTGGAATTAATTGAGAGAGAGAGAGAGACCAAATTGGGAATGGAAAAGGGGCTGGGATCTCGTTGGGGATGGGAGTTTCGCTCTCAGGATTTTCGTTCCTGTGGCTCGTTAGGGTTGGAGGTTTCGCTCTCAGGTTTTTCGTTCCTGTGGTATTTTAATTACCTTCATTCCAAGCTCTTTTTTTATGCATAAGCAAGAGTCAAAGCGTAATACAATTATATATCCATGAAAGTACAATGATAGAGCTTTCCAATGACACCTGAATTATCCCTGTACGACATCTGGTTATCTTGCAACGATCTTGCAAACAAAGGCCAAAATCAGTAAACAAGGGGCAATTTTGGCTGTTTTTGCTATGTGTGACGCTGCACATGAGAGTACGAGCTCTGTCTCAGACCTCAGTGTGTCCCCGCGGCCTGTGGCCGGCGGTTGGAGCCCGCCTGCGCTCCCTCCAACAGCTGAGCTCTCTCTCAGGGCTCATAATAACCTCAAAATGGCGCCTATCATATGACGGGCACCATACAGAAGGGATTAAAGACATTTTGCAAGAAAATCTTTTCAAAAGCTGACTAATGGGGACATGGAAATTTACAGACAGGTGATGGACCCTTCTTTCCATCCTCTGTGGCGATGGTAACACTTGAGAGCCAATAATAACAGAGGTCACCCAACCTCTGTTATATTGGTGCCACGTGTGTCATTAGTCCTCTCGCCACACTCAAATTGTCCAATACCCTAATACACATTTACCAATACTGCTGATATACTGGGATATATAATTTGGTTTATGGATCCATTGTGCATGGTAAGAAAAATAAATTATCACACTGTTGATTGATAACTATGGCACCAATTTGACATGGTCAACCTTTCTTACTAGCAGGATCTTTAGGTATAATATATTTTTATAATTTGTCTCACTCTAACTTTATGTATATACTATTTATTGCAGCTTTGTCGTAAGAAAAAGATCGCAAGATGATTAAGCGATTATCTTACTAGCTTTTCTCTGAGCCATTTGAGAAACAAACTTGATTCGCAGTGTTTGAAGCCTCGAATGCTAACTATAATGCCTAATGCAAATTATTGAAAGTGCAGGCCGTTTGTAATTCAAATTATTTCTCTCCACTTAATTACTTATGACATTCGTCAGGGTCCCTTGGACCCAATGTACTGTACATAACCCTTAGAATGAATAGCAAAAACCTCTCAAAACTTCAACATACATGTTTACATAAGGTACAGTTTAGGACAAAACTCTTGCCATGGCCTGAGGCAATGTTGTTAGTTCACCTATCCTTTAAAAGATAGCCCTTTCATTGGTTCTGATAAAAGAGGACAGGGTTAACCCAACGAGCGCAATAATAGATTTGAATTGAACCATCCCTGGTGCTTAATCCCGCCACAAATATGACTCTTGCAAAACACAATGAAAATTATATCAGCGTGTTGGAAATGCATTTTCCCATCTAAATATATATATATATATATATTATATATATTTTTTTTTTTTTCGTCCTCTCACACCACCTTGTTTCCTCTAGAGATAGGTGTTCCCACTTGTCACACCTCTACCATCCGAGCTCACTCAGTGATGACATTTGGAGCATTGTCTCTGCTGGCAGTCATATCATATGTGAATAATAATAAAAACAACTTAAAGCGTTCATAATGAAAGTCCTCTTTACAAATTTACTGAAATACTATACTTTTGTCTGTGTGTGTGTGTGTGTGTTTATGTGCTTTTTTTTTTTTTTTTTTTTTTTTTCTATATTCCAACTAGGCTACTCCCTCTAGGGCATAGGCTGATAGCCTGTACATTCCACCGCTCAACACGGTGAAGCCCGTGAGGTCTTGTTCCAGTCTGGGGAGTGAGACATGTGAAGCATCCATCATGGCTCAAAGCAGCTCCATCTCTGAAGCGGCTGGTTGCTTCGCTCAAGTGTTTCACCGTCTCACCCTCCAGACTCAGACCCTCACTCTCAGAATGCCACCTATTGAGCAGTGAACTCACTAGGCATTGTCCCCCTGTAACATATTTTGAATATGGGAATATTCATACAGTGTTATTTAATCAGGGAACAATGTTAATTATAGTATGTATCTGGACATTGGACAGCATGGACGTTGGTGGAGAGACTCAAACTAAGAGTGAGAGGGGTGGAAATGAGTTACTTGAGAAGTGCGTGCTGAGTTACATGGAGGGATAGACAGACGAGTGAGGAAGTACGAGAGAGGTGTGGTGTGGATGTAGATGTGCTGGAAAGTGTGAAGAGGAACACCTTAAGATGGTCCACCATGTGGACTAAGAGAGTGTACAAGAGTGAGGTGGAAGGACAGACTGCAATCTCTCTCTCTTTGCCGCAATGTTGCATCTCTCTCGCTATTCTATCGCTACTACAATAATCAATGTTCCTCAGAGCTTTCCCAGTGTATGCCACCTCCTCTACGTAGGGTACGTAATACCCGTCTTGCAACACAATCCCACCCCTACTCTGTCCAACTCTCCAACCCAAGAGTGAAACGTTATTCTCAGTCTTCCTTCTATTTCGGTGTGAGCATCCTAGGTTCGAATCCCTGGATGCCACATGTATTTGTTAATTTAATTAATTGAGTTTAGGTGTAAAGTCGGTTGGTGGAGGTAACATAATAATTCAAATGCTGAGCTCTGGAACTCTCTCCCAGAATCAGTCTTTCCCTCTTCCTATGACTTAAATTGCTCCAAACTCCGTGTGTCATTTTGGCTCGAACGTCCATTGATTTTTACCCTGTCACTCTTTCAACTCTGGGGAGGCACTCGATACTGGCAGTTCTGCCTTTTGTCTCCCTCATTCACATAGAAAAAAAATATATATATATACAGTATATACAGTATATAAGCGAAAGCGGTGCTGGATGGGAGGAGGGGTACCGACTGATTGGGGACAGAGGTGCATGGGGGCGTTTAGTTCGTGGCCACCCCTTCGGGGATCACGGCGTCCGGCAATAGATAGATAGATCTGTTTCTGCGTTATTTCAGTGTTGTGTGTGTGTGTGTGTGATTTATATGATTGTGTGTGTGTGTGTTGTGTTTTATGTGATCTTGTGTGTTTGTATGTGTGTGTGATTTATATGATTGTGTGTGTGTGTTGTGTTTTATGTGATTTTGTGTGTGTGTGTGTGTGTGTGTGATTTATATGATTGTGTGTGTGTGTGTTGTGTTTTATGTGATCTTGTGTGAGTGTGTGCTTTGTGTCCTTTGTGTCGTATGTGATCATGTGTGTGCATTTGTGTATGTATTAATGTGTTTGTGTGGGTGAGAGAGCGCGTGCTTACATTTTATGGATAGAGGACATGCGTTGTAATAATATGCATTTCTCAACTTAGAAACAAACTCTGTTAACTTAAGGGGAGGTTTTTAGTGTGTTTCTTAGACTGTGTTTATGTCCTGATCAGGGTGCTGGGGTGGCAGTAATTGGAGTAATTATATTTGCTTGCACAATAGTATGCCTCTACATTTACTTATTTTACCTAAATCCTCTCCGTAATATATGACGCGATCGCGTCAATATGGCGGTATGCCCAAGAGTATCATTTGACGCGATCGCGTCATATGAACGTAGTGAAGTAGCTCAACAAGTGAGTTATATGACACATTTGCGTCATATCGAGCTCAGTAATGCCCCTTTCCCACATGTGCGACTTCATACGATTTTCGTCGCCGAGGACGTAGTCTTGTCAATTCGCATCTAATTTCTGCGACGTGTACGATTTTGACCATTACAAACAGATAACTAATTATACTCTGCGAAGATGTCACCGATGAATGCGATGCAATCGCCGTCATTCTGCGACGTTATCGGCGAAGTGAGCGATGTTTCGGCGAAGATCTCTGCGAGGAATGACACGTTTTCAAAAATATCTTGCGACATCATGCGATGGTCAAAGAAGACTCGCCGAATGTTCTGCGGCGTCTTCGGCGGTTCAAGCGATGGTCCGGCGATTACTTCGGTGAGGTTGTCCGAATATTTTTCCGGGCACAAATTCATGCGATGAACGAACGAATCCACGGCGATCGTCGCCAACGCCATCGCAGATACGTCGCCGAGATGTGCGAACCTGAGCGAATGTCACGTGAATGTGCTAAATTCAGTGGCATTAGCATCTACTCACGTAACAATCGCGCAAGTAATTGGCCCCAACAACCACCCACAACCCCCCAAACCTTCCTGTGGTATATAAAGACCTTGACTCGGTCACAGAGAACAATCTGAGTTGAGCAGCCACACCGAGCATAGCTACTCTTCACCACCACCACATTATAACCTCGACCCTTGAACGTGCCTGTTGAATCTTGAGATGGAGAGGATTACGCAGCATCTACAGAGGAATGAACGTGTTGAGCGGGCCCTTGCCACCCAGCGGACGGATTTACTTTATTTGAAATGCCTATTGGAGCTTGCCAGAAGGGAGAAGGAAGCTGACAGGGCAAGGAAGGAAGCTGAGAGGGAAAGGAAGGAGGAAGAGGAGAGGAGAAAACAGATGAAGAAGCGGAAATGTTGGACTAGAGACTGGCTGTTAAGGCGAGGTCGATTTGGGGGATATGAAAATCTCCTGAAAGAAGTTGAAGAAGAGGACCCAGCGGATTTTATAAACTTTATGAGATTGGACCACGCACTCTTTCAAGAAATTCTCAGAAAAATTTGACCCATCATTGCCAAAAAGGACACACTGGAGGAAAGCCATAGATCCTGGTTTGCGTTTGGCAGTGACGTTGCGTTACCTAGCTACAGGTGACCGCTACAAGAGTCTCAGTTACTTGTTCAGGATAGCGCACAACACCATCTCCAAAATTGTGCCCGACGTCTGTAAGGCTATTGTCAGTGCATACATGGATGATGTAATTGTTTGTCCTACAACAACAGAAGAGTGGAAGGCTGTTGCAAATAGATTTGCTAGCAAGTGCCAATTTCAACATGCTTTGGGTGCCTTGGATGGCAAACATGTTGCCATCAGAAAACCACCCAAAGGTGCCTCTACCTTCTACAACTATAAAAGTTACCACTCCATTGTGCTGCTTGCCATCGCTGACGCTGACTACAAATTCCTCTACATCAATGTTGGTGCAGAGGGATCAGCGTCAGATGGTGGGTTGTTTCTACGAACCCCTATTCGTTTGCTGTTGGAAAGGAATAACGTTGGTGTTCCTGAGCCTGAACCGCTTGAAAACGGGAACGAGGAGATTCCATTCTTCTTCATTGGTGACGACGCATTTCCACTGAGGACCTGGCTGATGAAACCTTACCCAATGAGAGGTTTGGATGATGATCAACGCATTTTCAATTACCGCCTATCCAGAGCCCGGAGAGTGGTTGAAAATGCGTTTGGTATAATGTCTGCCAGGTAAAAGCCAAATTTAAAAAAATATGTCAATTGTTTTAATGTATATTTAAATATATATATATAGTTACATTACCATACATAAAAATATGAATAAATATATATATGTCTATACATATATACAGTATATATACATAGCAAATTTTATGTGTTTGTGTACATACGGTACATCCACATCCTACGCCCGTATGGCTTCAGGCCCATGTCGACTAACAACATTTGTCCCTCTTTAAAAGCTTATAATAACCTGCTGGCTTCACTTTAATATTTGGGATTGGAGTTCGTTGTTAAAAGGATCTGACTTGTGTGGGTTGGTCGCCCTAATCGAGCTTCCCATTTCATTCTCTTATAAAGTTTTCATTGAGAAACTAATATATTTTTTCCCCAGACTAACTGTATTTATTGTTTTAACCATTCTCATTACAGGTTCCGGTGTCTGCTAACGACCATGCCTATCCATCCGAATCGAGTTGAATCCATTGTGATGGCCTGCTGTTGTCTACACAATGTCCTTCGTGACAGGAATCCCTCTGATCGACGGGGTCTTGTCGTGGAGGAGAACATTGCAACAGGAGAAATCGTAAATTTGTTACGTCCGGCCGACATTCTGGAGTCTAGACCGTCTTGGGAGGCAGCGGGGCAACACAGCTACTAATGATGGGAAGACTCTTCGTGAGAGTCTCAAACACTATTACAACTCACCAGCTGGGAGTGTGGCATGGCAAAACACGATGATAGGACGAACCCCATCAGAAACCTAAAACATACCCTAATAAAATTTAAAGATAATGTGATTATTGTTTAATTTCTACTCCATGTCATGACCAAGTTATGTGCGTAGCAAGAAAGCATAATTTTGTTGTATGATAACTTGGTCTTGGTGCGAGAGTCACGCTCGACTGGTCGAGGTGTGGCCTTAGAATCGGCTCTCTCTCCTAGGATAAACTTATAAACTATAATGGAAATGGACAGGTTGAGAGTAAAAGAAGATTGTTCCCCCGTGGGCATTCTCACCCCAGCCTCACTATTGTGAGGCTGATCTTTTCCTCCACACTCCCTCTAGGTAGTCCTTAACACTACGTGCAGTGGTCTCATTCCACATGTTTAGGTCGTTCAGGCCCAGCAGGTAGATCACTATTCCGTCGAGCCCCCATTCATACCTTCCTACCACTGCATTCCATTCCTCCGCACCAATTTCTTGCACTATGGATCTTAGCATTACCCGCCTTTCTCCTTCATATTTTCTGCACTTTAGGAGGATATGCTCCACAGTCTCATCCTCCCTGCTCTCGCACATCTTGCATGCCTTATTGCCTTCATTTGACCATCTATATGTTCTGCTGTTCAGCTCAAGCGACTTAGTTCGGGCCTTGAAGAGGAGTTCACCTCCGATGCTCCCATCGTAGAATGACTCCCTTCTTGGCTGTTGCTTACACATGTACCATTCTAGTGAACTCTTGTTTCTCATATTCCCTACCCATTCATCCCTTGCTACGCTTTGTACCCGTTTGCCGATCTCTTTCTTCCATCTCTCATGGCTCCACATTTCCATACTTTCCCCCATCATGATACCACGCATTCCGTACTTCTCTATCTTTTTGTCGCACATCTTGTTCCACTTACTGCTCTCCTTAGCCCATTCAAACACCTTTCATGCCCATCTATCACCATTAATTTTTTCCAGTCTGACCCGGTACCGTAGGACTCCCTTGTCTATTCTTTCTTCAAAGGAGCTCCACCCTGCGTCACCTCTCAAGGCTTCTACTGCAGTGTACTTCTTCGCTCCCAGTGCGAGCCTTCCGACCCTATTCTGGGCAACTTCCAGCTTTGCCGTGTCATTCGCCGTCCACGGGATGGTTTCCAGACCATACATCAGGCCCGGCACAGCCATACCTTTCCATACTCCTCGCACTACTTCATACTTGTTCGCTCTACACCTTGCAGCACTGCTAAGTCTTCCCACCCACTGGCTCGCTCTTGTTAGTCTCTCATCTTTTGTTTTCTCGCATCCTCTTGCATCCACTGTCATCCCCAGGTACTTGTATTCATTTGTTTGGGTAATAATATTATTCCCAAGTAGCCACGTCGCACCCAGATCCGTTTCATCCCCATTCACTACTAGCACTTTACTTTTCTCCCTGCTAAAACTCACATTCAGATCATTCCCATATTCGGACACCACATCTAGCATCCTCTGCAGATCCTCTCGGTTGTCGCTCATGATCACCAGATCATCTGCATATAGCAAGATACCCAGACGTTCATTCCCAATTAGTGTTCCCCTGCCAGCTTCTTTCATTCTTGCAGCTAGTTCCTCTGTGTACATCCCAAACAGGAGGGGGGATAGCCCTTATTTTATTCAACAACATCTGGCTAATGTCATATTGGGTGAATATTCGAATTACGTAGACATAATATTATTTACTAGCTACGAACATCTTGTTTGACAAAAATTAACGAAACATACAAACAAAATCCTCTCTATCTGGACCATGGTGAAACCCGTCTAAAGTAGAACCAGGTGGCTAATTATCCGAGACACCCACCCCCACCAACAGTCACACATACACGCACACACAAACATACACACAGACCCAGGTGGTTAATTGCCCCAATGGCTAATCTCTAATGGTGGGTTCACACATTCACGTATATTGCTCCCGTCAGCTCCCGTCTGTTGTAAACGAAGGTATATTGGTAGTTGGCAACCGATTGCGTAAAACGTAAGGGCATAATACGCAATACGTAAATGAAATTGCGGCCAGTCGGGGGGGTACTCACCCATGGCGCGAGTAGAAACGAGTAGCCCACATGGGTCGGGAATGTTGTAGGTGCGGCCAAGGCCGCGCGGTTGTTGAATCGAGTGGAATAACAAACGTGGCTCGCCCTCGCGTATGTCAAAAGACGGGAAAACTTATGACCGACCTGGCCACCACGGCCGTCTGACCGGAGCAGCCTCGTCAGACGTAGCAGCTACCCCGTCAGACGAGAGCTGCTCTCGTCAAATCGTAGAAAGTTCCAGTCGAACGTGGAAGTATACGTTAGTTAGGCCGCATCTGGCAGAACCGCCGCACTGCGGGTTGGCGGGAAGACGCGGCACCGTTGTACGGGGGGACAACGGGACCAGCGGGGGACCCTCCAGTCACACCTCTCACCACACCGGAGCAGCAACCAACAAGCCAACCCTGCCACCCTCTGCACCCTGCCGAAAACAAATCGTAGCAGCGAAACGACTGCACCTATGGCTTTCATATTTTTACCACATGTACCTTACCCTTTAGGCTACCCACCACAAAAATCCCAAATCCCTCCTCCCACCCACTCGCTGACTGTCAGTCCCGTCAGAAGGAAAAAAAAGGAAAATCTGTGGCGGCGAAACGACTGCACCAATCGGTTCCATATTTGTGTGACAAGTCTCTTACCCTTCTGCCTTCCACCCACCACACCCCCAACCGCCTCCCACCACCCACTTCTAGCGTATCCTACGAAGAAAAGGAAAAAAAGGAAAATCTGTGGCGGCGAAACGACTGCACCAATCGGTTCCATATGTGTGTGACAAGTCTCTTACCCTTCTGCCTTGCCCCCACCACACCCCCAACCGCCTCCCACCACCCACTTCTAACGTATCCGTACGAAGAAAAGGAAAAAAAGGAAAATCCGTGGTGGCGAAACTACCTCACCAATCGGCTTCATATGTGTAACACAAGTCAATTACCCTTCTACCTTCCCCCAACCAACCCCAAAGCCACCCTCCCACCAACCTCCCACCCATACATTCCGATACCATACAAGTCTCTGTAGTGTATAGTGTCTTTTCAGCTACTTTCGGGACCATCGGGGACCTGATTTATGGGGAGGGGAGTGTTTTTTTTACCATTATCCTTCCTTTCTCTCCCAACTTAATAGATTTAGCAAAAAAAAAAAAAAAAAAAATCTGGCACTGGCAGAAGCACACCATCAAAATTGGCTGGCACTCAGCGAGTAACTCCTCCAGGATGAATTCCTCGATGTTGTTCATGGTGCCGATGAAGGAATGGGAATGGTGTGGCCATTCCTGCCCTTTTGTAGTTCCCAGATTCCAACCCAGACCTACGTGGTTGACAAAGACTGTCTTTGTCTGTGTTTGGTCAGACGGGGTGTGCCTACGATTGGCCAGAACCGGTCCAGGTACGACCTAACAAATCCCAAGACGTGCGGCCTCAGCTATGCCGGTCTTGAGGGGGCGTGGCATGGGCGTGGCCTGTGTTCCCGCAAATCGTGCAGCCCATGAGGTTGAACGGGGCTATGCTTACGCACGTCGCAAACACGTACGTAGTTCAATACGACTCCATTACGTCTGACGTAACACTGGCCACGTTACGCTACGTCTGTCGGGAAGTGCAATAGACGTGGAAGAACGGGCGTTCAACGGCAGGAACTACTCGCGTTTTTACATAAATTGGCGATACGCCGGACGGGAGCTGACGGGAGCAATATACGTGAATGTGTGACCCCAGCATAACACGACCAACCCTCCAGCCTGCAGCAGTGGCTGTCCACCAGATACTCACACACACACACACAATTTAATAATTGTGTACTTTGTATAGGAATTATTTGCATACTTTTATCGTACGTATAATAATATAATAATACTTTTTAGATTCAAAAAGTTAGTCAACTATTGGCATTCAGGTATATAATTCATATTTACTATTCATTGTTAAGATAATGTTAAGATAATGTGATTTATTTTGTACTCCATGTCATGACCAAGTAATGTGCGTAGTAAGAAAACATTTGTTGTATAACATATTTTATTCAACACCATCTGGCTAATGTCATATTGGGTGAATATTCTAATTACGTAGACATAATATTATTTACTAGCTACGAACATGTTGTATGACAAAAATGAACGAAACATACAAAAACAATCCTCTCTATCTGGACCATGGTGAAACTCATAACAAAAAAAAATCATTTATTCATTTCATGTGGCCAACCATGCTGGTTGACGCGGCAGGGGTATGAATCATCATGTCCATCGTTGTGACCGGTGACATGGCCACTGGTGGTTGCCCAGGCGACAACATTGGGAAGAGCCCAGGTGAAGGTGTTGTCCCTGGCATCAAAGTGGTTGGGGTAGGGAGACGTGGAGGTTGGCCATGGTAGGGTACTGTGTAGAGTTGAGGAGGTTGTCCCGGAAGAAGTGGAGTAGCAGGTGGATGAAGGAGGTGACCCGGCAGTTGTGTAGGCGCCCGCGGGTCGCCCGGAGGATACGCCAGTGGTAGCTGGTAGTGTACAGGCGGATAATTTAATGGGGCCACGTAGGTGTTGGTCGTTGACACAATTGGCAACGGTGTCACCGTTACTGGTGTGTCTGCCAGGCCAGACCACAGGAACTATGGTTGTAGGTGCCGCCACAACTGCAGGTCTTGATGCCTGGATTGCCTGTAGTGCCTGCCGATCGAAGTTGCACATCAACTCATCCACCATCAGAGGGTCTATCCTCATGAGCTTACACTCCAGGGCATCACAATAGCTCCATATCTGTGTGTGGAGCAATGATTTACCGTGGGCCGGCTTCTCCCGCGTGTCGACGGAGTCCTCGTATTTGCTGAGGAGCTGAATAAGTAAAACAACATACATTAATGTCACAACAATATTAATTAAAAAATATTTAATGACTATGCTGAAGTGTGATGATGGAAATATGATTTCTGTTTTCTGTTTAAAGAACTTATAAAGTATGAGTAAAAAGGCATAAATATATTTAACTCTATACATATACTGTAGATATATATATATTATATTATATTTATATATATATTACGATTAAATGCTTACTCTGTTCAAATACAGGAGATCTTCTTTGGCCGGGGGCGCCGCCAGACGTCCACGTTTTGCCCCCACACCCCTTCTGTGTGTTGAGGGCATCACAGGAGAGTTTGACAGCTCTTCCCATGGCTGGCCCATCGAGTCATCCACCTATGCTTCGTCCTCCACGATGACCACCTCCTCCTCGTCCTCCTCCTCCTCTACGTTCTGCTGTGGCTGCAATATTTTCTGGATCTGAAAGTAAAATATAACAAATACCATATCGAACTTGTCAAGCATTATAAAGTCAAACATAGTAATAATCTTACACACAACCGAAAGTTAATATGAGCATGTAAATATACGTTACTATATATAGCAAATGTTTTCATATATCATTGTTCGTACCTTCTTGCTGCTGATCCTTGGTTCCTTTTGGGAAACATTTTCCTTAAGGAAGGAAAATGTGTCCCAAATCCACTGATCCCTCATTGTCCGGGTTTTTGGCTTTGGAGTCGCTCTTCCTGGTGAGGTTGAGGAGTTTGCCGTACCGTGTCCTCATGTTTCCATAAGATTTGGACACATGAGCCGCTGAAAAGGAAACAAGAGAGAGTGCATTGCAAACATCAAGAAAATATGTCGATATTTGGTGAGATTGAGGGGAGATTATTAAAAAAAAAAAAAAAAAAGGGGCAAGCGCTAGATATTGACAGAAATATCACATTTTTCACGGGTTATGTTAGATTTTTTTTTTTTTTTTTTTTTTCTTTTTTTTTTAAAGAGACAATGAACGGAGGAAGGAAAAACACAGATAAAACAAAAAGGTCCATGTGCCTAAAGGCATCCTCCATTCATAAAATGTTTGTAACAACTGGATTTAAACTTTTGTAGATTGTAAGTTTGTGGAAAGCAACTCGAGGGAAGTGAATTCCAAAGAGTAGTAGTTCTAGAGATAAATGAATTTTGATAAGCAGAAGTTCTGCATTGTGGAGGAGAAAGTGTAAATTCATGGGCGCTCTCAGCTGCCCTAGTTCTACGGGGAAAGATGTGGAGAGGCGGCACAATTGAAGCAAGTTCCTCGGAACAATTGCTGTGAAAATATCTGTAGAATAATGCAAGGGATGTAACGTTTCTTCGTATGGATAATTTAGGAAGGTCCTGTGTGATTGCAGGGTTATTGATTAATCTAATAGCTTTATTTTGAATTTTGTCCAACTGCCTCAATGCAACCACTCCACTTCCACTCCACAGAGGTGAACAGTAATCCATCTGAGAACGCACATGACTTTTATATATTACGGCCAACTGCTCTTCAGTGAAGAATTCTCGAACTCTGTACAGGAGTCCCAGTTTTTTAGAGGCATTCTTAGCAATGCTTCTAACATAATGTGTCCAGCTCAAGTTAGTAGTTAATGTTACACCGAGAATGTCAATACTAGGGGAAGTGGGAATATTTACATTATTAAAAAATATATGGGAGTCAGTGAGATTTTGTCGGTTAGAAAATTGAACATGAGTGAATGGAGAATGCTTGTGAATAGTTGAGTGAACACGTGGTCATTTGGAGTAAGGGGTCGGGCGCAAGTTGGACTAGATAATAGTCCATCAGGCGCCTGGCCCGGGGAGACGATTAATATGAAGGGTGTGCCTGGAAGTGTGATGGGAGGGCTTGTGGCTTTGGCTCCGCTGCATGTCTGCCTGCCGAGATCGGAACCTCTCCGGGTGGTCAGGGGCCGGGGGAGTGCTGGAGCGACCTTGGTAACCCTGGTCTCTGGGTCTTCTCCTGGGTGACCTGGATGTGTGAGAGTTTGTGTTTTTTATCTGTGTTTATTTTTTGTTTTATGTTGTTTTTGTGTTTTCCCTGTTCTTGCTCTGTCTTGAGTCGGCTACCCCCAAAATGGGGATTGGGCCTGAGCATATAGATAGATAGATAGATAGAAAATTGAATGTACTTGGTTTTCTGTGCATTAAAGGAAACTAGATTCTTTTGTCCCCATTCATTAATTCTAGAAAGGTCCTGGTTCAGAGAAATTGCAGTGTTTATTTTTGAATTTATAAGATTGGGTTGGGTGAAAGAATTGGTAAATGTGAAGGAACTGTGGAGCGTTGAGTCATATGCGTAGGAATGTATTGGATTATGAGTGGTAGATAAAATTATGAGATCATTGATATGAATGAGGAACAGAGTTGGGCCAAAACTGATCCCTGGGGAACACCAGCATTTATTGAGTGAAATTGAGAATAAAGGCCATCTACCATTACACGTATTTTTCTGTTATGAAGATAAGAAGAAATTAGTGGAACTAATGATGCAAGGCCGTAGTGTGACATCTTCGACAATAAGGATTGATGCCAGACTCTATCAAATGCCTTTGATATATCCAGTGCTATTGCATGTGTTTCACCATGTTGGTCTGTAGCTTGGTTGATTTGATGCGTAAGAAGGCAAAGAATGTCTGCAGTTGATCGACATCGTCTAAAACCATATTGCCTATCACTGATTAATTTATTATTCTTAAATGATTATTGTGTAAATGTGTTCATAGCACCACGTTCATCACACAAACTATTATATAGATTTACAAATAACTCATACCCACTTACCGGGTAAATTCAGTTGCTTCCCTTTCTTCTCGAAAATGCGCACCTTGTAGTTCTTGTCGTGGTAACGAGCGTCTGACTTGGCCCATAGGGCTGGGTGATTTTGGATCCAATCTGCCAGGTCGTTTTCCATGGTGGCAGTTATGACTCCGTATGTGGCAGCAGCGTCGTCACTGTCAGAGGACGAGTTCTCCTCCGGGGTAATGTTGATCTGGTCGATGTCATCTTGGCTCCTGTGGACCTCAACCACCAATTCGTCCTGTGTGGAAAAAAGTTGCTGGCTCGGCTGATTTTCCTGGGGCCTATCCACGTCCATTGATGTCCCCTCTCCTTCAGCACCCGGCATGGCAAGCAGAACATCATCGGCTTGGATGACGGGCGTCTCACTCTCAACAGTTGTCGTGGTCGCCTTGTTCTTGTTCGCCTTCTTCTTGTCCACCTTCTTCGCCACCTTTTTCAGCATTGGTTGTGCCTTGGGAGTCATGGTAAAATGGAGAGTGTTGGTAGTTTGGAGAGTAGTGTGTTGATTGTTGACTGGAAACTGTGGAATGACCTTTTCGGAGCTGTACCGTGGCCTATATACCCCCTGACCTCACCTCACCTCTGACAGATGTACAATGGAGACCTGACCTGACCTGACCTCACCCCACCTCAAAACTAAAATTGAGGTACAGGGTGATAATCCCTTTTTATTACACACCTCTCGTCGAACATCCTCTTTGGCCTCGCCGAGGTGTGTCGTGAGCGTCGGCGGCGTAGCAAGGCCCTTCGCATGCCTTCTGCTGCCTCGTGCAGAGTGTACCCCTGGCTGGTACAGCCTCGGCGAGTATTAATCCGCACGGCGGCGATTAATCGACGAGGAAATCGCCGGTGATTATTGGGCATCGGCGATGTTCTTGGAACATTTGGGATCATCGGCGGGCCAGCGTGCGACGTTTTGGAACATTTTGACGTCTTTTTTCGTGCGACACCCTCGCCGACGTCGTCGATGATCCCCGAGGGCCTCGCGGATCATTCTGCAATGATCGACGATGCTTGCGAGGGCAACGAACCCTCGTGAGTCCTCGTCCCAAATTTTAAACAAACCGAACATTTGCGACGACCCGCGAGGGTCCACGCGAGGCCGGGCGAAGCATGCGATTATGATGCGAGGGTATACGTTTATTGTCCGACATGTCACGAATATGGGTGTCGCCGGTGAAAATCGTAAGAAATCGCACATGTGGGAAAGGGGCATAAGTTAAGGTAAGTTAGATCAGAATCTGTCGGTTGGTGGCAACCCCAAATACCTCCAACTTCTACCGGTACCTCAGTGTCAGAGAAAGTGTTGTGAAGGAAATACCGGGCGCTCTGCCACGCCATCAGTAAGTTAGCAACTTATGTCGGACAGGGTTAATGCATTGCCTCCAAATTATTAGTAGTAGTTGTGCTTCATTTTAACGAATATCAATGTGTTCTTTACTATATATTCAAACACTTTGAAAGCGTAATTTGGTTATTTTTGCATGCAGCCACACTTTTGGGATATCCAAATAGCAGATACTTTCTTGATGAATGCTACTAATACAATCTACTGTGATTTCTTTTGACAGCCACGTTTGTGTCGCCCTTCCAGTTAATGTCCTATCAGTTCATTGGAGCCACCCCCGAGTACTGGTGTCATGTGGGTCCTCTAGTACAGGCAAACTGGACCACTGACCAGATACTACACTATGCCATACCATACAGGTCAGTACTGGTGTCATGTAGGTCCTCTAGTACAGGCAAACTGGGCCACTGACCAGATACTACACTATGCCATACCATACAGGTCAGTACTGGTGTCATGTGGGTCCTCTAGTACAGGCAAACTGGACCACTGACCAGATACTACACTATGCCATACCATACAGGTCAGTACTGGTGTCATGTGGGTCCTCTAGTACAGGCAAACTGGACCACTGATCAGATACTACACTATGCCATACCATACAAGTCAGTACTGGTGTCATGTAGGTCCTCTAGTACAGGCAAACTGGACCACTGACCAGATACTACACTATGCCATACCATACAGGTCAGTACTGGTGTCATGTGGGTCCTCTAGTACAGGCAAACTGGACCACTGACCAGATACTACACTATGCCATACCATACAGGTCAGTACTTCTCTAACTCATAATAGGTAATGACCGTAGCGTTCTAGAATAGCTATAGCTCCAAGGAAGACATTGGATACCACATACATCAGTATTAGGTAAGTGTTATGCTACATAATACAAGTGTTGTGGCTTCTTCTAGTGTGGAGAAATCAGTAGCTTAATATACATATAGGCCTACAATACAAACACAATTTCAATAGCGCTCAACCAAAGTTTATTGCCAGACACTATTACCCATTTCTTTGCTCAAGGGAAAAAGTACTGGCTACCATTGTATGCGTAAAACCTTCATGCCTGAGCGTGGCATTGAACTCGAGTCACCCGGGGTGGGAGACCAAGACATTCTCCACTACACTACCGTGCCGGTATAAATCAATAATCAAATATCACAAGTAATACTGTAATCTTCACTTTATATAAGTCTGGCAAATAATTATGTGAGTTCTCCGACTTTGATTAGTACTACCACTGAATCTGGATTTGGGATTTGTATGGAAATAGATATTTATGTGAGTTCTTAGACTCTGTTGTGGTGGTTGTTGCACATGTGTTGTGGAAACTGGTGCGGTGGTGAGGGAAACGATGCGAATGCTGTACATATCAATAAGCTTCTAGGCAAGTGGTAAGATCAGAAAAGCCCACAGACTCTACACTGCCTATAGGTTATTTAAGTCTATCATACCTCTTGAAGAACACATATTGCCAACATATTACCTATTTGGTGTGCTGAAAAAGGCAAGCATATTGGACAAATTCTAAGCTGCCACACTGCCAATGATCCGTATCAATAAATTTTGCCATTTTAATTTAATATTGTTATTGTTACAATTACAAACTGTAACATCAGTGAAAGTGTATGTGGCATAAAGCAAAACAAATATGTAGTGTATGTTTATTATTTGATAATTTTGGGTGATTTAATATTCTGATCATTAGTGGTTGATAAGTATAATATGGTTGCTGAATGTGCTAAGAACCTCAAGGAGTCAGGCAGATCTTGTTCATGTAAATGTATACATCAATGGATCCATCTCATATACCCTCTACTTCCTACCTGCCATTACCTTGTCTTGAGATTTCGTATTCTCTAATATTGTCCACAAAGCCTTATCCTTGACCTCTGACCTCACTCTCCGGCCAGCAACGACAGCAAGAGTTACGACGGGTGCCACACATACGACCTGAACTACACTGCAGCAGCGATGATGGGTTATGAAGAAGCCCTGAACACCCGTCCTTCTCCACTCCCCCAGGCCATACCCTGCACCCACCGGGACTTTAACCGATCCGTCTACCAGTCCACTGTCACCATTGAGGTAGGATAATATACTCTTATAATACACTGTAGTCACAGATAGATCTTTAGCCAAATGTTCTGTGATGACGGAGAACAGTCCTCTTTGAAACCCCCAATGAAGTTCTCTCAACTGGACTTCCTCGATTACTGTACAATCAACCTCCACATTTTATCCCCACTTGTTACGAAGAAAGTAAAGTCAAATAAAATGCCGACTTGTACCAGTGGGCTGCAAGAGATGGCACAGATGGGGGAATACAAGACACACTGTTAAGGTGTCACTGGTTAGAACACTTAATACTTGCGAGTATTGGGCGGGTGCCCAACCCCGAAAGTGGTTGAAATAGGGGAGCTATCCCCCCGCCAAAGGCGGCTTTCTAGGGCCTTTCCTAGCTGATGCTGAGAGGATTGGGTTCTAGTCATGTGGTGATGGGCTGGTCTATCAGAGTGAGAACTGAGCGATCTCTGCCATACCCATAGCTTACTCTGACTGATCCTTTTACTTATATATTTTCTAGATCTCAAATGACGGCGTCTCTTCCGTGGATTGACCTCCCAATCTACTAAGATTGGAAGCCAAAGCGTCACATTTTTCCTTTGCCCCTCAACTTTCTCTTCATAATTGCTGAGGGGCACAGGGCCCTGGGTGGGGCTTTGGTTTCCCGGGCGTTTCCGCACCCTCCTCAGCTCCCCGCCATGGAGTGGCTTCGGCCACCCAGGCTTTATTGTGGTCGGCAGGGAGGGTTCTGTTGGGGCGCTCGGTTATGGCCTTGGCCTTGCTCGGGGCCTTGGAGCTGTTCGGCCAGGCAGCTTGGGAACAACAACAACAACTTGCGAGTTTAACCATTACACCACCAAGACGGTTTTTTTTGTGTATTTTTTATTCCTGCCTTTAATTTTACTTAATTTGTTTTATTTGTAATTATATAATATATTTTATTATTATCTTTGCTTGATTTATATCTACAGGTGTTTATTTATCTTTCTTACCTTATTATATTTATCAACCTAAAGTGAATTCCCTACTTGTGTGCAGTGGGACCTGGTGTGCGAGAGACGGGCCTTGTACTCCACCACACAGACCATCCAACCCATGGGGGCAATGATCGGTTGCTTCATCAATGGATATTTTCTAGATTCGTGAGTAATTCAATATATATAGTAAAAACATTGGAAATGTATATATAATTAAATTAACCCTCTTAAGATCCGATTGCACATTTATGTGTTGTCTACTAGCTATTATTGTACGATGATATGTGTTGTCTACTAGCTATTATTGTACGATGATATGTGTTGTCTACTAGCTATTATTGTACGATGATATGTGTTGTCTACTAGCTATTATTGTACGATGATATGTGTTGTCTACTAGCTATTATTGTACGATGATATGTGTTGTCTACTAGCTATTACTGTACGATGATATTTGTTGTCTACTAGCTATTATTGTACGATGATATGTGTTGTCTACTAGCTATTATTGTACGATGATATGTGTTGTCTACTAGCTATTATTGTACGATGATATGTGTTGTCTACTAGCTATTATTGTACGATGATATGTGTTGTCTACTAGCTATTATTGTACGATGATATGTGTTGTCTACTAGCTATTATTGTACGATGATATGTGTTGTCTACTAGCTATTATTGTACGATGATATGTGTTGTCTACTAGCTATTATTGTACGATGATATGTGTTGTCTACTAGCTATTATTGTACGATGATATGTGTTGTCTACTAGCTATTATTGTACGATGATATGTGTTGTCTACTAGCTATTATTGTACGATGATATGTGTTGTCTACTAGCTATTATTGTACGATGATATGTGTTGTCTACTAGCTATTATTGTACGATGATATTCAGATTAGGAAAGGTATTTGGAATTCATAGGGTTAAATTGCAATAGTCTGTACCCTCTTAATTCCCACAGATCCTTCCTAAGCTGTATAAAATCGTCTAATGATAGCCAGAATATAATGTACATTCTTAATTCCCACATATCCTTCTTAAGCTACAGGGTGATTAAAAAAAAGTGTAATGATTTCACATGTATGTCATTTCTTCATTTTTTAACCTACACACTTTATCTTTTCAGGTTGTGATGGTGGTATCATGCCATTTGGCATAAGTCAACTACAAGGTTCTAGCTAAAATGGTATTCACAGCCGAGCAGAAAGTCAAGATAGTTGAATTCTGGTATGAGACCAAATCGTACGTCACAGTCCGTCGTCGGTTCTGCCGCGAGTTCAAAGTTCAAACACGTGATGGACCTAAAGAAAAACTGCCACAAAGGCAGTGAGCTTTGGGCCCTTCAGCTGCCTCTCTGTGATCTCCTCGGGTAGCTCAGAGCCCCAGAAGATGTTGTTATGGTTGTTGATGGAGCCGTTTATGTGGAAGTGTGCCTCGTCGGAGAACCAGATGTGGTTGATCCATCCTGGGGTGCGTTCAAGCTTTTGGCTGAGCCAATCACACATGACATGCCTTCTTTGCATGTCCTCAGCTTTTAGTTTATGCCTCACAGATATGGTGTAAGGGAATAGCTTGAGCTCCTTGGTCATAATACGCAACAAACTGGAGGAGGAGAGTCCCAACTCTTGGGAGCGGCGGCGGTGAGACTTCTTTGGGCTTCTGATGGCTGAGTTGCGCACAGTATCAATGTTTGCCTGGTTCTTTGTGACTGCTGCTGGACGTCCACTGTTCCCCTTGTGTGTGCTGTGGACAGTACCCTTGCTCTCAAAGTGCTTGACAAACCTCAGTATAACATTATTTTTAGGTCCATCACGTGTTTGAACTTTGAACTCACGGCAGAACCGACGACGGACTGTGACGTACGATTTGGTCTCATACCAGAATTCAACTATCTTGACTTTCTGCTCGGCTGTGAATACGATTTTAGCTAGAACCTTGTAGTTGACTTATGCCAAATGGCATGATACCACCATCACAACCTGAAAAGATAAAGTGCGTAGGTTATAAAATGAAAAAATGACATACATGTGAAATCATTATACTTTTTTTTAATCACCCTGTACATGTATATAATCGTCTAATGATAGCCAGAATAAAATGGCAAAGTGCGGCATAATCTTCAAAGGGTTAAGCATCACAAACTCAGACTGAAGTTGACTGTTTGATCAGGACTCTCCTAGATGAAACTCAACTGGACTGAACCAGACCTAATAGGCGATTTCACAGATGAGATTTTGTGTTGGAGTCCAGTGATCAGTGGCATGAAATGAGGCATGAAAGTTAGTTGAGCTCATTCAAAAGCTTACATTTGCTCAATTACACCGTCCAATATCAAATGGTTAAAAAAGTCGAAATTTTAAATTAGCTTGATGGACCGTGGCAAGATTATTGGATTGTCTGCACTGGCCCATATCTAGTCAACAATCAAACTAATTGAACACAACATCAAATTCAACATACTATTTATCCATCAAAACCTACATAATCACTGTATTTGTGTTTAATATCGATGTTTACAGGCCGAACTTCCTTATAGCCTGAAACTTGCAAGTGATCAATTGGCCGGATAGAATCAAACTAAGTGCAAATAACCTGGACAGGACCCAACTAACTCAGGCTGAAAGCAAGGCCAAGCATCCTGGACCGGACTAGTTTTACCGGAACCAAACTCATATGAAATTGGACCAGAACTCAAGGCTTATTCACGTCAGTACTTTTATCTGGCAACCTATTTGGTAAAACATACTCAGATAATTTATGACATCGCTTCTCCCTAGAATCATTATATTTTGAAAGCCGACATCATAAGTCTCTAATCAGAAAATTAATGTTCAAAGCACATCATAATTGGTTTCTAACGTGGCAAGATCTGTATTAATTAGCTTAGGTGCATGGACTATTTTCTCATGAGATTTTGTTTCTTTCTTCTGTTATTTTGTGTAAAATATAATAATGCATTACTCCAACTTGATCCATATATCTATAGAGATAAAATGAATCGCTAACAACAGGTTTGGTCGTCGTCGAGTGGTGCTGTGGTGCGTTGTGGTGAGATGGGTGGCAGCGTTCGGTATGGCTGCTGTGCCCAACGTTTGGCCCTTCTTTGTAGCCTCGTTCTTAGAGGCATTTTGTGGCTCGGCAGTCTACTTGGGATGCTTCATAACCCGTGAGTTATAATTTGAACAACTTTTACGTCGCCATTGCATTTAGTCAACATCTGCACTAAGATACTACCATAATCAACTATACCATATGGTATTTCTTTCTGGTCAAATTTGCCGAGACATTCATCAACTTTTAAAGGATCTACTTAGGTTCCTACATTGCATGTCAGAAGTCACTCCAACAACATTTATGTCGCTACAGCATTAAGGTCGACATCTGCCCTAATGATCCCCATAATGAAGCAACACTACCAACCATAATAAATTTTACTACATGACAATTTTTCCTAGCCAAGTTCGCAGAGATGCTCTTTTGCTCGGAGGTCGAAATAAGATGCTTATTTTATGGACAATATGTCACTACCATGCATGCTGGGTATTTGTGAGCGCAAATAGGCCAGGAAGTGATAGGACTATAAAGGAGGTGGAGGGTTTGGGGGAAGATATGAGGGATTGTCTACAAGTATTTGAGGAAAATTAAAATTTGGTAGTTTTAGGGGACCTGAATGCTAGGGTAGGCAACGAATTTGTTGAGGGAATCTCAGGTAGTTTTGGTGTGGATGGTGTAAACAAGAGTGGAGAAAGAATGATTGATATATGTGGAGAGTGTAGAATGTGTGTACTGTAGGTAATATGTTCTTTAAAAAAAGACATGCACAAGTAAGCTATACAGGTACATGACATAGGCTCATGAGGGGAGAGATTGTATAGAGGGCGTTAATGGATAATGTGTTGGTGACAAGGGAAAGATTGTGTAGAATGCTGGATGTGAATGTGCTGAGAGGTGAGGCTGAGGGTATGTCTGATCTTTATCTTGTGGAGGGAAAGCTGAGAGTGAGGAGTTACAGGAGAATGCGAGGCAAGTAAGAAGTAAGAGAGGAAATACAAATTAGTGAGTTAGAGAAAAATACAAAGAGCGGGAGTACCAGGAGAGGCTAAATGAGAAATGGATGGAAGTGAGAGAGATAGAGGATGAATGGCAACAGTTTAAGGAAGGAGTGAAAGCAAGTGCAGAGGAAGTATGTGGTAAAAGAAGAGTAGGTGGCAGAGGCATCAGGAAGGGAAGCGAGTGGTGGAATCATACGGTGAGAAAGGCAGTTGAAGAGAAGAGACGGTGGTTTGAGAGGGTTTACAGGATGGTAGTGTTGAGGTATGGGAGAGGTACAAGGAGAAAAGGAGGGATGCTAAACGAAAAATTAGAAAAGCTAAGTGTTATGCCCTGTTTTTCTACAGGTTTAACTTGGGTAATGTGAGTTCTAATTGACTGGGTATAGAAGGCTGCATGCACAATACAAGATATGAGGAATAGAGAACACAAAGAAACACACGGTAGCAAGTTACACGATCACGTTTATTAATATACCACTGCAGAATACTTGTGTAAGACAATATAATAGAATGGAACAACACTAGCATAAGTGGATCTGGATGGAGCCTAGTCTCCCACTTCCAACGTTCAGGTATTAATCTTCTGATCACTGGCTTTGATTTAACAGGTTTATATACCGAAGACCATCAATGTTACTTATAGATTCCTATTCACTGTTAGATTTATTACTGGTAGCTCTGGTGCACAAGTAGTAGTTCACAGACTAGATTAGACACGCATATTTTAGAGCACGGGAATTCTATTGTAACCTCAGAGGGGTACTGATCTAAGTTTTATATCCTTGTTTCAGAAATACATAGAACGCAAATCAGTGGGCGAACGTTAGATATCACTAGAGTTTTAATATCTGAATAAGGTAATTACGAGAGTCAAGGTCGCCTGTTAATTAATGAGCACCGATCGCTTAGTACGTCCCAAATGGAATGGTTAAGTCTGTATTACACTGGGCAAGGTCTTAGCCACTTCGTAGAAATATTTAATTAGTGAAATCTCTAAACAGCACAGTAAGATGTAGTACTGCTAAAGAGAATCTTGGGTAGTATCTGATGGGTCTGGTCCTGGTTATCTTGCGTCCATGATGTTGGGGGCTAACGACTGGTTCCGCGGCCGTCCAGGGTGTCCATATGTGTGAAGTTCTTAAATACGTGGGCATGTCCTTCCATCCAAATCTGCCACGGAGTCTGCCGGTTCTGGGATCTCACTCCGGAACAACACAAGGGCAGAGCTAGAGGTTAACTGCAGGGTAGTGACCCCTGGTTGGTGTCTAGCTTTCAACTGATTTGACTGGGGGCGGGAGTTAGATTTATAGGCTCGGTTCTGGACCCTGTAGACAGTAGGGATCTCGAGTCTTATGAACTTAATTGAGCTCTCAATAGAAATGGAGACTAGGTAAGATGGTATTTACTGTTGTGGCACAGGGCTATAGGAAAGCCTTTATATTTCATATAACTGAGCCTTAGTAAGAGGTACTATTTTGGCTATACTGGACGTATTTAGGGGAGAGAGACTGGATCTACTTTGCGAGGAGGATGGGGACAGCTGTGATAGGAACGTCTCTCTAGATTGTTCAATCTTCATTCTATGGTATAGCCGAGGTGCTAATTTAGTGATCGGAGCATGCAAGAAAGGTAAATGGTTTATTGTGAGTTAATAGAGGTTAGTAAAGGTGTTAGTCATTCATGGTTAGTTCATTGATAGGAAGAATTCCTGTGCTACCTGGCAATGACTCGAAAGTCAAAACAGGGGCCAGGTATACCTCCGCGGGGGTGGGGGTCTCCCTCCTCGGGTGGGCAAAAAAGGGGGAGCTGGGCGCCCTCTCTCTGTGAACGTCGTCCGGCGGCTGTGGCTAGGGGCTTGCCATATCACCAGTGTTTATAATAACCCTCTGTGTATGAGACAGATGTGGGTGTCTTTAATACCAAAACCGAAGGTGCCTTAGCTAGCTGGTTTTACTCGGTTGGTTGTTAATTGTAGAGTTTGCTGGATGTGGTGGAGACTGGGTTGCTAACTCTGCCACATTTATCTGGAAGTATGGCAATATAAGTTAGTAACTGGCGGGGCGGCTAGCCTCGCACCGACGACCATTGGGTGCAGGGTTGTGAATGTGTTGTAAGAGAATAGATGGCATGCAAGGGGCTAGTAAAGTTCTAATGTTGTTCTGGCCTACTAAGTGAAGGTAGGCTGGATAGGAGTATATATATAAAAGGTTGGAGAGCGTTAGCAACGGACAATTCAAGGAGCTTCAAGAGGTATGAGAGAGAGGCTAGGTCGGACAAGAGTCGAGAAGCGCGGGAATTCTTACTGAGAGGGGGGGAGAGTTCAAGGGCTACAGGGAAATTTTGCCCCTAAGGTCCCTGGGCGTGGGGGTGGCATTAGGCTACACTTGATATGGAAAGTTTGAAAAGGCAGTAGAATACGTTAGCCAAAATATGCTACCGGGGAATGCAACTATGGGGTGGTATATGAGTCTGGAAAAGATAGAGTTATGTGATCAGTCCGAGGGTTATGGATACTATTAGTTGGTCCTGGGAACTGCGTTTTCTATTAAATATAAATATAAATACCAACAAAAGCGGCAGTTCGTAGGGGTACTTAGTTATTGTTTCGGGGTACTTATGACAGATACTGGTAACCAGGTTATCTTATACAATCTCTGGTTGGGGTAAGAGGTGTAAGACACGAAGTAAATTGGCGTAGTGTGGGCTGTGGATACGAAGGAGGCAAGGGGAAGACGTATGACAATTGTGGAAAGTAAATGGAAAAAGGTGAACACAATGGCGGATAAAAATACTTAACCTAAGGATTGCATACATAGATTTATGGGGCGATGGGTCTTCATAAAGCTTAGTCTGGCAAGACAAGATGTTAGGGAATGTTAATATTAATACTTAGTTACTAGAGGAACAATGCAAGGGGCGACTGAGCACGGGTTACATATATCTATACTCGTCATGGAAAATGATATAAGAGGTCTAGGGACAATCGTGGGTGTTTTAACTTCTAAAATATATAACATCTACTTCTCGGATGCAAGAACATACATAAATATTATGGCTGTCTGATGTGTTGGCATTGGCTCAACGTCGGGACAGGGCATGGTTGTTTTTAATATGAATGTATATTCCTGTTCATCATCTTTGTAGCAAGGACAGTGCCGCCATGTCGTATCAATGCTGGTGGCAGTTAATATTATAGACTTAGTTACTAGAGGAACAAATGCAAGGGGCGACTGGGCAGTGGGCACGGGTTACATATATCTATACTAGTCATGGAAAATGATATAAGAGGTCTAGGAACAAACGTGGGTGTTTTAACTTCTAAGATATATATAAAATCTACTTCTCGGATGTAAGAACATACATAAATATTATGGCTGTCTGATGTGTTGGCATTGGCTCAACGTCGGGACAGGGCATGGTTGTTTTTAATATGAATGTATATTCCTGTTCATCATCTTTGTAGTTAGGAGTGTAGGACACGAGGGGGTTAGTGTACGTGAGGTGTGGAAAAATGGTCAGTTTAGAAAAGTTAAAGAAGGTGCGGCCATGAGCTGCTTAGCCCTGCGGGCTTGGGCCTGGCTGAAATGGCTGGCTCGGTCAGCTGGTCCTTTCGTTCTGTGGACCTTTCTTTTGGTGTTTCTGTGTGGTGTTCGTTCGTGGCTTCTGTGGTGGGCTTCTCATTCTGGGGCATTTTAAGTACACTGTTTAGCTCTCCCCTAATTCTACTGACTATCCAAAATTCTTTAGATATCTAACTTCTAAAGTGGAACACATTCTATCCATCTCTTTTCGCAGAAATCTCCATCTTAGGACATTTCAATTCATCACCATACAATAGAAGCGCAATGACATATGCTTCAGAAACGTGGCCTGTCAAATTGGATATCAATAGAATTGAACGCAATGAGATGAGAATGGGGAGATGGATGTGTGGGGCCAAACTGCAAGATAAAATATCAAGTGAGGAGCTAAGGAGAAGGTTAAGTATCAGGATTATCAGTGATGAGATGCGTACTAGCAGGCTTGGATGGTTTGGACATGTGGAGAGGATGGATGAACTAAGCTGGGTGAAAATATGCAAGTCCATCAATGTGGAGGGAGCTGCACCAAGGGGCTGACCAAGAAAGATGTGAGATTGGACCTTGCGGTCTGATCTTAAATCAAAGAACCTGACAAGTGAGGCAGCTCTTAACAGGTTTTCCTGGAACGCCGCCATTAGGACGTGAGACCGGAACCGCTCTATGTGTGGAGCACTCGGTCATTAAATTTGCGTATGTGTGTATGTATTTATCACCGCCCATGGCTCTCCTCTCATTTCACTGACCAATCTGGTGAAGAAGCCTATACCTGTTCTATCCTAAATGACCTAGGGCAGTTAGTGCAGCACACATTCTTGACTTTTTCTCTCCGTTGGGCTCCTTTAATCACAAGTTCACAACCTTATCTCTGATACCTGTCCTATCTCTCAAGTACGGCAAACCGATCCTCCCAGCCGGTGGCGCTTGTGGCACTGTCGACTGGGAGGCTCTTTGGCAGTACTTGTTTTATTTCTCATGGAAATATTTTTGTTTCCATGGCCGGGGACCCTCGAAGTGTGCCGAGCGCATTACCGAAGTAATCCTCTTTCTCTTGGGCTAATGCAAAAAAATCTTGGTTTACTTATGCTTGTGACTACTTGGTCGGGTAGGGCATTCCACTCGTTGATGATCCTGATGGAGAACGCGTTACCCTTCAGTGCGGTCCTCCAGTGTCTGGGTTTGGCTAATTTGAGTGAATGGCCTCTTAGGTTGGTGGTGCTCAACTCAAAGAACCAGGTGGCTGGGAGGTCGTCATGCCTGTGGAGGATCTTGTACACTTCTATCATATCCCCCTGTTTCCTGCGATCCCTCAGTGTTTGCAGTCCACCTCTTTTATTACACGAACATGGGTTATACCAGGGCTTAGTGATCACGACATGATACTTGTAAACGCAAACATAAAATCAAACATCCAGAAACAATTACCCAAGAAAATCTACCAACAACCGAAACACAATGGTAGGTACAATGGTTTTATTCACTCCAACACATAGGCACATAAATATATGAATTATAGTACACTGGGTGGTATAAACTGGCGCGTACAGGAGAAAAGAATTAATAACAGAGGCAATGGGCCTCACAACAAACAAATCGTCCTCACAAAGTATGGCAAAGTAGCACTGAATATTTCACAAAACACTGAATAGTTATACAAGGATGATTGCTAAATAAGTAATAAAATTATGAAGCGAAAGCTCCCTAAAAGGTAAGTATAAAGAGTCCGGATGAAATGGGCTCTAATTGCATGAATATGCAAAGGTTAACTATATATAGAGTCTGAATGAGATGGACTCTAAAGCATGAATATAAATTATAAATATCGACTCTAGACCAAAAATACACTACAATGCCTTAGTCTAAATGATAAGAAGCACATAGGGGAGGTGTGGTGGAGTGGTCTTGCCACTGGCCTGGTAATCCAAAGGTCCCGGGTTCAAATCCCGATGTATCAATGGGAAGATATTATTGGGATGGAATTTGTGCTGTACCTGGTATCAGTGCATTACCACAAGCCCACCGAAACGTCAATAAAATACCCTCATTGCTCCCTGATTAAATAGCACTGTATGAATATTCCCATATTCAAAATATGCTATAGCGGTGCAATGCCTGGTGAGTTATCTGCTCAACAGGTGGCGTTGTGTGTGTGTAAGTGTGAGAGTCCGAGTGTAGGGGTGAGACAGTGAAGCACGGGAACGAGGTGGCTTCAGAGATGGGGTCGTTTCGGGCCATGAGTGAGCACCGTGCCTCATGTAAAGGCAAGATGGCAGGTGCTCTTTGTACTCTACGTGCTTCACATGTCTCACTCCCTAGACTGGAACAAGACCTCACGGGCTTCACTGTTCATTGTAAAGCGGTGAATGTTAAGGCTCTCAGCCTATGCCCGAGAGGAAGTAAGTTGGAATATAGAAAAAAAAAAAAAAAAAAAAAACATAGACTTAGATATGCGGCAGGTACTCTCTAATGACGTGTAAGTATGTGTAAAAATAGAGTGGCAATGTTATATCTATATTTTCTCTTAGGGGGATCACGGGAGCCCAGACCCGAGAAAGTATAAATACACAAAACTGGTGTAGGACAGGTGTAAGTATTCCCCAACAACCGGGGTAACAGTAAAGCAAGACTCAAGGGAAGGCAAAAGCATGCCTTCGTTATATTACGTTACACTGGCAGAGTCCCGGCACATCTAGGTCTAAACCTCACATACCACTTGTACTACAACAGAACAGAAAGTCACTTAAATGAGAGAGGGACAGGAGAGCACTGGGGGCGAATGAAGCACTTAATTGGCACTGGCCGTCGTCAAGGAGGTGTTTGTCCCGGCTACTCGCACACAGCCGGCTGGAACAGGCCCTTCTTGAGATCCGGCATAATTATGCTCGTCTAACTTCCGGACTGATTCACACACAGTCCGGCTTCTTCACGAATCTGGTTCTGGACCGAAGAACTCCAGCAGGGGCCGAGTGTTGAGGACAGACCCTTCTTGAGATCTGACGTAGGCTCGTCTAACTTCCGGACTGATTCACACACAGTCCGGCTTCTTCACGAGTCTGGTTCTGGGCCGAAGAACTCCAACAGGCGCCGAGTATTGGGGACGCTTCTCACAGGTCCTGGGGGTCTCGGGTGGCTGGTATCCCTTCACGACTGGTCCTCTCGTTCACCCAAGTTGTGGAAAGAAGGTAGCTTCTCCTCAACTACCAGATCAACCGAGGTCTTTCCGGGCGTTGGTGTGGGGATCGGTTTTTACACCATACCCGAAAGAGGATTTATGGAGCTCCGATCTTACTCTCAACCATCTGAGCAATTTTACCAACACACCTAAACTTCGTTAAATGCGGAAATAGCCTCACGAAAATATCATGCCCTGGTGGGGGCACGAACTCTCGACCCTTGGGTGCGAGGCAGACACCTTACCAGTTAGACCAATAGAGATATCCCACTTGGCCTGTTCGGCTCAGGGTATTTCCGCATCCGAGGTCTGTTTAGGCTAGCCTACTTTCACTGACTTTACACTACTTCACCTTCCGGGAAGCGAAAGCTCCGAACAGAGAGGAACGAATAGAGAGGAACAAGCTTGAGCCGAATCGACCGAGAGTCCGTCAGAGAGATGAACGGGAATGGCGAGTCAACTTCACTGAGCGATGCATACACGCACCTACTAACTGCCCAGTTGGCAACTCGCTTGGGCGGCTGGCAACTCCACAACCCAACCCAATCGAGTCTCACAACACTCCCTGCTCTCTCCTTCCTCTTCCTTGTCCTGTGGGGATCGGTTTTTACACCATACCCGAAAGAGGATTTATGGAGCTCCGATCTTACTCTCAACCATCTGAACAATTTTACCAACACACCTAAACTTCGTTAAATGCGGAAATAGCCTCACGAAAATATCATGCCCTGGTGGGGGCACGAACTCTCGACCCTTGGGTGTGAGGCAGACACCTTACCAGTTAGACCAATAGAGATATCCCACTTGGCCTGTTCGGCTCAGGGTATTTCCGCATCCGAGGTCTGTTTAGGCTAGCCTACTTTCACTGACTTTACATTGGTGACAAGCTCACCTTAGGGGTGGCTGGTAAGCCGACACGCCCTAGTCGCTCCTTGCTGAGGGTTGACAAGCCAGTGGCTGGAGAGTGACTGCTCATGGAGCCCGGTGTGGTCTCTTGCACAGACTGTGTGTTACAAGGTGTCTCAGTGCCAAGCAAGGGCAACCGAGTAAGCAACAACACTAGATGGTACGGGTTCAGACTCAGTAACCGTGCTCCCCCGACAAGCATTATAACCAACGCAGGTTTGCACCGAGTTACGACCAAGACAGCAAGCGTTATAACTTACGTGAATTGATCCTCGACTGGTGCCTGAGTGTACATCCAGTACCTTGCTATCCCGGCAAGCGTTATAACCGACGCGGGGTAGCACTGGGTTAAGAGTTGTACAGCAAGCGTTATAACATATGTGATTTCGTCCCCAGCTTGTCTGTGAGGTAACCATATATTGGTTTTAAGCCAGCAGGCTGAATGCTTGCTGAGGGTTGTTGTTGTTGTTGTTGTTCCCCAAGCTGCCTGGCCGAACAGCCCCAAGGCCCCAAGCAATTCCAAGGCCATAACCGAGTGCCCCCACAGAACCCTCCCCGCCGACCACAATAAAGCCTGGGTGACCGAAGCCACTCCATGGCGGGGAGCTAAGGAGGGTGCGGAAATGCCCGGGAAACCAAAGCCCCACCCAGGGCCCTGTGCCCCTCAGCAATTATGAAGAGAAAGTTGAGGGAGAATGCTTGCTGAGGGTTGCATGGTTTGGCTGAAGTAGTACAGTCTTCTGGCTGGGATGTCACAGTTGGGGCATCTCCGGGCAAAAAGGGCACCCTTGGGGCTGGGATGTCACAGTTGGGGCATCTCCGGGGAAAAAGGCACACCTGGGGTTGGTTGATTTGGTGATGTGTCTGGTTGATTATTTAATTAAGTGTCGTACAGTGGTTGCACCTGGTTGTGCAAGTTTTGTAATCTTGGCTGGGAGCTGGTTGTAGGGGAAATGGGTTTAGCAAGGGGTACTATAGTCTGGTGCATCCACATGTTGTGGTGTCTCACTCTCACGCTTATTTTGGCTAGTTATCGAGGGCTGAGGGGGTAATTCGTGTTTCTTGCTGGTACACACCTTAGAGGTGGTGCATTGGGTGGAGTTTGAGGGTTGTTGGACATGCGCAGGGGGAATGGGAGGTTTGGCAAGATTGGAGGTGGTGGTGTGTTGACATATTATTGGCAATTATTTAGTCTCCCTTAGTTTCTCCGTTTTCTATCATGTTAGTGAAGTAGAAGACGGTGGCGGTTGGGCAGACTGTGCTGTTATTCTGATGATAGCTGCATAAATTATAAGGCTACATATGAACAACATTGAAAAGCAATAAAAGAAGTGGTAACATCAATTGACTGGTGAAAAACGTATATTTTAGTGTCCTCGCGCGAAAATACCCAACAAATATTGGGAATGATAGGGCAAATACCGGATAATTGAGGAGGGGGGGAGAGGGGTTGGAACACATGTGGAGGAGTGATAGCAGGTATGGAGGAGGTTATGCCGCGCTCTAAAGGGGCGACGTACATTCTGGTCGCACTTTCCGCTTCAGAATATGTGCAGTAACCCTCAACTTAGTATGCTCTCGACTGGGAGAAAACTAGCCTTAATCTCTAATTATAAAAACAAATGACAGGCAACCAATTGAAACACAATGACAAGTTACAATGATTTTTGTTCACTCCCAGACAAAGGTACATAACATACACTACACTCTTGGTTAATAAACAATCTATAGGCCTATACAGGGGAAAAATAATGTAATGATTAACTTAATAAAATTGAGACAATAGGTCTCACACATAAATAGTCCTAATAAATATATGTTCGACCGAGTAATAAGAATTAATTACATAAGAGTTGGATCTTTAACAGCAAATTCAGCAATATCAATCATGAATGGATTAACTTCAAACTACGATTAAGGGAGCGATAACTGTCTGAGAAGATCGAAATGAGAATCAGACTAAGTGCTCCTAAGCATAAATGGGCACTTGACTCTAACACAAAAGTGAACGAGTGAATGTAAACTTTATCTCCGGGTAAAGAGACGCTATTGGCCTAAACCTCAATAATGACAAGTGGATAAACTACGATATGCGGCAAGTCCTCGCGGAATGACGTGTATCGCGGGTGTATGTGATATCATATATATATATATCTTCTTAAGGGGGTCGCGGGAGTCCGGACCCGAGGAAGTATGTAGGCTACATGTAACACCAGTGTAGGATATTGGTGTAGATGTTCCCCAACAATACGGGGCACTGGTACGCAAGGAGAAGAGAAGGTACAAAGAACACCCTCGGTGAGTTTACGTTACACTGCAAAGTCTTGGCACATCGAAGTCTATAATCACACAAAACCTTAATCTTAAGAACAAAATACCAGAGGCACTTAAAAGAAAGGGAGGACGGGAGAGTACTGGGTCGGAGGAACACTTGGCACGGGCCGTCTCGCCTGGCTGAAGAGAGCGGCTTGAAGATGTTCTGCTTGGGAACGAACCTAGGTGTCCTCCGGTTCCGTGCCAAACAACCTCAGCAGGCGAAGGGCGTGGCGGCTGGTCCTCTCTCTCTTGACTGCGGCTGGCTTAACTTCTCTCTCACGCTGTGGGGGGGAAGTGGCTGGTAAGCCGACACTCAGTAGTCGCCCCTTGTCAATCGCGACCACGTTTGACAAGGAAGTAGCTAAAGCGGGCCTGCTTGCTTACTTACTTGATTTACTTGATGAACTTCAGGGGTCCTGCGCCTCACAGCCATGGTGATCCACCGCTGCTCCCATAACCTGCATCTCTTCTTAGTAGGTGCAGTTGGTCCGGTATAGAGTTTGATGCCGCTCTACATTGTGAGGTGTACCCTGGTACTAATGGCTTGTCGGGCACACTTCTCAGAAACTTGTCCAGCTGAGTTTTGAGCTTCTCTGTGGGACAGTCTGACGTGATGGTCCTGATGTTTCTAGGGAGGCAGTTGAAGATTTGAGGTCCTCTGTGTGTCACGCTGGATGCGAGGAGTGTCCTAGCTGACTTTCCCTGGTGCTTGTGTGGGGAGTGCTCTTCTTCTACACATTCTCCCTCTTTCGGGTATGGTGTAAAAACCTATTCCTACAGGAAGAGGATAGGAGAGTAGGCCTACAGGGAGTGTAGTGAGAACTCACTTGGGTTGGGTTGTGGAGTTGCTGGCCGCTCAAGCGAGTTGCCAACTGGGCCGTTAGTGTGCCTGTCTAGCACAAGGTGAGTGTATGCACCGTTCCGTGAAGTTGACTTACCATTCCCGTTCACCTCTCTGACGGACTCCGGTCGTTCGGCTCAGGCTTGTTCCTCTCTGTTCGGAGCCTTCGCTTCCCGGAAGGTGAAGTAGTGTAAAGTCAGTGAAAATAGGTTAGCCTAAACAGTAATCAGATGCAGAAATACCCTGAGCCAACCAGGCCAAGAGGGATGTCTGTATTGGTCTAACTGGTAAGGTGTCTGCCTCACAACCCAAGGGTTGAGGGTTCAAGCCCCCACCAGGGCTTGATATTTTCGGGAGGCTATTCCCGCATCTAACGAAGTTTAGGTGTGCTGGTAAAATTGATCAGATGGTTGAGAGTAAGATCGGAGCTTCATAAATCCTCTTTCGGGTATGGTGTAAAAACCTATTCCTACAAGAGAGCCAGGGGTGGTCTCTTGCACGGAATTGCTATTGCGAGGCAAACGATCGAGTCACCTTAATAGCCCTATAGTAGGTAGAGGCTGGTCTAACCCTTCGGCCACCCCAGCTGACAGCAGAATCGACTTGAGGTAATGCCAAAGATTTTGGATAGCGGATACCAGCACCGACTTGCCCTAGCTACCGGCATGAGCTATGACCAACCTTTCCCAAACTAGGCTGTTTGTGAACCTACTATTAAACGATTTTATTCAGTTAAAAAAGGGCCTGCAGCAACTATACAGGCATCCAACTATCTCACACAACCCTTTCTACTACCACAGATCCTTCTTAAACTGCACAAAAAACGTCTAAATTTAGCTATAATACAACAAAGAAACGTCGCCGGTAGAGAAGGGGTTAATTAATTTGGCTGAAGTATTGTTCCTTTTTCCGGATATGTCCCAGTTGAGGCATCTCTGGGCAAGATGGACATCCGGAAGGGCTGGGGTAGAGCCTCCACGGGCGAAGATGTCGGGGGCGAAACATCTCCGACCATCAAGGGCACTAGTAGTCTCGAGTCGATTCGATGTTGGATTGATAAGGTTGTTATATACGGTTGTTGCACCTAATGATGTTGGTGGGTTAGCCAGTCGTGCATCTTGAGAAACTGGGTTTGGGATTGGTAGATGAGGAAATTAGTTGATATGAGGGTTTATCGTGGCAAGTAGTTTTTCGGGTTCTTGGTCCTGTTTCCCGCACCGGTTTTTATTGGATTTCGGTGGTGGAGCAGGTATACTGATGATTTCCTGCCGATGCTCGCTTCCGAGCTGGTATTATATGGTTGAAGTTGGGCGTATTATGGCTTCCTGTAGGAGCTGCAAACTGTGGGGGACTTGTTGAAGCGGGAATGGCGGGTGTGTCCACATGCGAACCCTTCTTCCGTTGTTTTTGTGTTGACTTTGGTGATTGATCCGGGGTTTGGTTGTTCCTCCTGATGCACACCCTTGTGCTGGTATTGTGAACCGAGTAGGGTGATGCTGGAGTTGTTGCAGGGGCCGTAATAAGTGGTTGAAGTGTTTGGTTCAAGATGGCGTCGGGTGTTTTGGGGTATAGAATAGTCCCTCTCTTCCTAGCTCTTGCGACCGTTGGCGTTTTCTTCGGACGGTGACCTTATAGAAGCTGGGAGTTATTGTGGTTACTTTTGAGTATTGCCGTGGTGATGGTACTGCTCTAATCGACGCAACGCGACAAGAGTTATGCAACTGTGAGCTGCCTGGTTCTGCTTCCCTAGGCCGCATATCAGAGGGAAATTATCTCACATATTCACATATTGCTTTGTTTTGAGTGCCAGTGGGGTGTTTTGATTTTTTTTTGTTATGCCTTGGCTCTTAACCTCTGAAGTGCGCATGGGGGTATGAGACACCACACTCCTGTGCTGACGTATTTGAGCTGTTCCCATCACTAAAATATTTATTTTACCATAAATAGCATTAATACTTATCCATATGCGCCTATTATAGGTTGATTATAAAGGTATTAACCAGTAACAACAATAAAACAAGTGGAAACAGCGTTTGGATGGTCAAAATCGGCGATACAAGCCGGGAGTTACACAATGTATGGCTGAGGCAACCTCCCAGCCCACCACTTTCCTCCACCTCTGGAGAGAGACTGTCGATTGATACTCTCTCTCTCTCTCTTTCTCTTGCACTCGCTTGCTAACAGTGATGACAACGCCCTGCTACCAACTCGCTAATGTTAGCACGAAAAAGACCACAGGAAAAGGGAATAACAGGGAAAATAGGTGATAACTGAAGGAGGGGAGGAAACTGGGGAAGGAGGGGAGGTGGAGGAGTGATATTTGGCATGGCCCAGGGGCAAAACAAAATAAAAAAAATAAAAAAATAAGAACAAATTTTTTTTTTTTTTCGGTGTTTTAAATTGATTTTCTTTTTTCCCTGACTGTTAAGAGTCTTCCCGCAGTCCGCCGGGGAACTCTTAAGAGTCTTCCAGCAGTTCCCGGGTTAAGAGGAACCTCGCCTACGCCCACCAAACCTCTTATGAGGACCCTCGTCTTTCCCGGGTTAATCAAGCTTTTACCATACAAAAAGGGTCAGCCAGGTAACAGGTGTGATCATTTACAGCCCATTGTCTTTAGTATCGCGTGTTCAGTTGTAGAGGTAAGGCCCACCTATTTAGAACAGGGTATATAGGCCTATAGTAGGCTAAGCTAAAAATACTAGGCCACATGCAGCTAGGCACCAGTTTTTTCATTGTTCCTCTATAATTAAAGATGTCAATATATTTACTCTAGATTTCGAGATATATGTCATACAAGATAGTTGGTATTCCAAAATTAGATCAGTGTCAAGCTTATAATTCATAAGACCAAATTGAGATGTTGCATAACACTTAATTTGTAGTAGAGTGCCTGTGGCCAAGGAAGGTGCCTTGTGGGGAGGCGCTGTACGTAGCTCTAATACGTGACGTCACTCACCTTGGCCCCGCCCCTCACCTCCGTTGCGTTTAAATATACCCTTCAAACCATTCCAAACTTATCTCTCCATAGCTCACTCGGTATGGCACCCGCCCGTTACTGAGAAAACCAGCGATCGATCCCACTCGTATTTGGTTTATTTTGTATTTGTTTATTTCGTTATATTTGTTATTTTGGTTATTTTGGTTATATTTTAGGGTTAGGTTAGGTTAGGTTAAGTTAGGTTAGGTTAATCTAATCCAATCCAATATAATAGTTACATTTGAGGGGCGGGGCCAAGATTCTCACGCATGCGCAGATGGTGAGTGACGTCACGTATTAGAGCTACGTACATAGCCTCCCGCCTTGTGGCTGCATGCGTGTCCTTAGCTGCACGTTCTTTTAAAAAGCTGTAAACAGATTCATATATTAAATTTGTATTGGACAATTGTGTGCATGAAAATGAAGGAAATATATGTAACCTTATACAAATAATGTAAATTGTATCAATTTAACACTGATTCATGAATTAAATGCGGTACCTGAATGAACTATAGCCACATGTAACTTGCCATAAGTAAGTATAGCTAACCCCGCCGTTCCTTCGTAAATGTGCATATATACATTCAAAATTAACAATAATACTAGCTACACCAGATATATATACAACTTTCTAATAAAAAGAAAGAAACCAAAAATAGAAAGTGATCATGTTACCATCTCCCATTATTGGAACCCCTCGAGTCGACAGTCGACACCGTTCATTTCTCAGCAGGCTCGGGGCAAGATGTACCGGTGTGGTTCCTTCGTTTCTCGGTTATCCCAGCCTACCTCTAGGGCTGCGGAGTGTGTCAGGGCCCGGGCTGGAAATGCGGGTATGTGGTGTTTATTGCTGCTACTGTACAATTATATATGTATAAGTTTGGTGTGTTTAAATAAATGTGGTGTTGGTATTCAGGCCGAGTGTGTGCAGCCGGCATGTGAATATCAATCTGCTGATTTCTAATCTTTAGCCTATATAGGCTAGGCCTACTAGGATATCGGTTTAGATTTAGGCCTATTACCAATATTATTAGTAGTATACCCATCGCCATGGTTTTATATGAATTAGGCCTAGTCCTAAAATAATGGTCTTATATGGTCTTCGAAAGGGGTGAAGTCACAGAGTGTGAGGTGAAGCTGAACGGTCAGGCTATGGAGATCGTCAACTCTTTTAAGTATCTGGGCAGTGTGTTGAGTAAAGATGGGACTATGGATGAAGAGGTGCGGGAGAGGGTACAACAGGGGAAGAGGGTTGTAGGAACGCTAAAAGCAGTAACAAGAAATAGGGTGGTCAGTATGGAAGTGAAGAAATCCTTGCATGACAGTGTGGTAATCCCGACACTGACTTACGGAAGCGAAGCATGGACGTTGGTTGAGAGACTCAGACCAAGAGTGAGAGCAGTGGAAATGAATTACTTAAGGAGTGCGTGCGGAATTACATGGAGGGATAGACAGACTAATGAGGAAGTAAGAAGGAGGTGTGGTGTGGAGGTAGATGTGCTGGAAAGTGTGAAAAGGAACAACTTGAGATGGTTCGGCCATATGGAACGTATGGAAAGCGAGAGAATGACTAAGAGGGTGTACGAGAGCGAGGTGGAGGGACAGAGGGGGAGAGGTAGACCGAATATGAGGTGGAAGGATGGAGTGAGGAACTACATGAACGAAGGCGGTGCTGGTTGGGAGGAGGGGCGTCGACTGACTGGGGACAGAGGTGCATGGGGGCGGTTCGTTCGTAGCCACCCCTTCGGGGATCACGGCGTCGGGCAATAGATAGATAGATAGATAAAATAAGGCAAGGCTTGGGTAATTTGGGTACTAGGCTATTTTTTGTGAATTACATAACGGGTCTAGCCTAGATGTTGGCTAAAGACTAGGCCTATAGGGTACTGGCTAAAATGTTGGTCAATAGCCTATAAATAATAGGCCTAAAGCTCTTGTGGTTTAATTCTAGTTTCGCTTTCACAGCATACTCATAAATTGCTATGGCTACTTTAGAGTTGTCATATACCATACTTAATTCCTATATACGTCCAAAGCGGCGGAAATGCATTATAAGGAATTATACCTACTGTAAACAAAAATGGTAAATATTTTCTCCCCATATGCGGCACCATAGCTATTACATAATACTAGGTTAAGCTAATGTAGTTTATTATCATTATATATATTACGTCTTTTACCCAGCAATTTCCTTGATCTTCATAGTTGGTCGGGAAGCTATGCCTTTACAACGGTGCCTCCCTTTTGTCGCTGTGTATGTGAAACTAGAATTTTACCGATCTTGTAATTAGCCTAAATTTCTAACAAATTATTTAGATTGTTTTTATCTAGCCTAGTTTAGAGTAGTGTTTTGATGTGATAATAGCGTAGCATACTAGGAAATGCATATTTACCCATTAGGCTAAACAACAATCTAAAAACACGCCCCTCCATTCGGGAAAAAAAAGTAGGCTAGCCTATTTGGCCATAACCGTTTGCCGTGGGATACATAATATGTTGAGGGGGCCCGGGGGGGCAAGCCGCAAGCACCCCTCCAGGATTTATTGAAATCCTCTTATATTTAAACAGTAGGGGGCAAAAACCAAATTTTCCCCAACGCGAGATGCCAAGGCTACACTCGCGGCGGATGTAAACAAAGCCACCCGCCTCTTGCGAGGTAGGCGATATAGGCTAGAGGATATTTTGTTTTTTTCAGGATCAGTAATAAATTTTTACAGGCATTTAGGCCTAGACATATAGGAAAGAAATACATGGTATAAGAAACCTATAGGCTAGGCCGCGATAAAACCGATATATGAATTTAATTACAAGATCTATATATCATCCCAAATGTTCTTGATTAGGCCTAGGCTACTTTAGCTGGTCAAATTGGATTTGGGGGGGGGGGGGGGGCTCTGCCCCCACTTCTCTCCCCCCCCCCCCCTCACTTCCCCCATGAATTATAATAATCGTCAAAAAAATAGAATTAAATAGGAAAAGTGGGGATCGGGCCTGAGTATATAGGCTAGATAGATAGATAGATAGATGTTGCCAGCAGGGAGCAAGTAACAGCTGGCCATGGGATAATTAGACCCTCGATAAATCTACAGTTATACTACCCCTATTTTGTCGCTATTCTGTTGGTACTAATGGGTTAATATTATTAGTAGTAGACTTAGTATGGTTTGATGATGCGCGGAAATGTATATTTGACTTGAAATAGATACATTGCAGTATTCCAAACCTTCGCAAACGCATAAACAGGGAACGTGAGCAGGGTTTAGACCGTCGCGCACCCATAAACAGGGAACGTGAGGGGGAGTTTAGACCGTCGCGGAGACGGGTTACTTTTCGGTTAGGTTAAGTTAGGTTAGGTTAGGGTAATGTTAAAAATATTAAAACAAAGACGGTCCTCGGTATTAAACAACACTGTATATCAAATAAAAAATAAAAAACAACAACAAATTACCTGAAAAACTCTTATCTGGTTGGTGATAATTTTTTATAAAAAAAAAAAAAATTCCAGTTTCCGCGTCTGGTGAACCATCCAAACACACGCTAAAAGGCGTGTTTTGAAGGGGGGAGGGTTAGTATAACTGTAGATTTACCAGACCCTCTACTGTCAACATATATGACGATTATTATAATTCACGGGGGGGTGAGGGGGGGGGCAGAGCCCCCCTCAACTAGAAGTTTAGGTAGAGGTATTTATAGGATTTAGGCCTGAATTTGTTTCCCCCACCCAAAACCCCCTATTCCCAAAGGGTCCCGTATTATCTATCTATCTATTGCCTGACGCCGTGATCCCCGTTCCCCGAAGGGGTGGCCACGAACGAACCGCCCCCAGTCAGTCGACGCCCCTCCTCCCGAGTCCCAACCAGCACCGCCTTCATTCATATACTTCCTCACTCCATCTTTCCACCTCTCCCTCTCTGTCCTTCCACCTCACTCGCGTACACCCTCTTAGTCATTCTCTCACTTCCCATACGTTCCATATGGCCGAACCATCTCAAGTTGTTCCTTTTCACACATTCCAACACATCTACCTCCACACCACACCACCTTACTTCCTCATTCGTCTGTCTATCCCTCCATGTAACTCCGCATGCACTTCTCAAGTAACTCATTTCGGTTATACTGATGTTTTGGACCGACAGTTAGCCCATCGATCTTTTTAGGCCTAATAGGTCCGGTAGAGCATATACATCATTGCTATATATATGTCATTAAGAGCTGAAATGTGTTATAAGGGAGAAGAAGAAAAAAACGCTAAAATACAGTATACTGTAAAACGATAAGTTTTTAAGCCAGTACCCAACCAGCGGGGGTGTGGGGGCGGCAGCCCCCACCCATATACTAGGTTAGGTTAGGTAAGGTTGTTAGGTTAGGCTAATAGCCTAGCACAAAAAACAAAAAAAAAAATAACCCAACCAGCGGGGGTGTGGGGGCAGCAGCCCCCACCCATAATACTAGGATAGGTTAGGTAAGGTTGTTGGGTTAGGCTAATGTCTTCCCAAAGTTGACTATTTTTATAACATAAGATATTAGGCTACCCACTCCACCCCGTGAAATCCGAGCCAGCTTTCGTCAAAAGTTGGCTCGGGTATTCACAAAATTGGGTTTTATGGGTTTGCAATTTGGGAAAACCCAAGCCAAGTTTTGATACAAAACGCTATATTATTGTATTTTTACGCTTTTAACCCCTCATTTTCCCTGAACTTCATAGCCCTCCCCACTAGTAGGGGGCGTGTTTTTAGATTGTTGGATAATGGGTAAATACTCATTTTAGCTCCTCTTCAGTATAAAACAACACTATATCTGAAGGAAAAATTAAAAAATACAAACTAAAACTTACTGAAATCGCTGTCGGTCCAAAAAGTCAGGTTTACCCTCATTTCCACCGCTCTCACTCTTGGTCTGAATCTCTTCCCGAACGTCCATGCTTCGCTTCCGTAAGTTAGTGTCAGGATTACCACACTGTCATGCAAGGACTTCTTCACTTCCATACTGACCACTCTATTTCTTGTTACTGCTTTCAACGTTCCTACAACCCTCTTCCCCTGTTGCACCCTCTCCCGCACTTCTTCATCCATAG
>JBAKBP010016892.1:0-50258 GCA_037953745.1 Lithodes maja
TGGCAAACAAGTCTATCCAGGGACTAGTGGGGCTGACTGTTGACATACAGTTTATCCAGAAATATAACATCTGAGGTGAAACTCTTGATTCCGGGGGCTGATGAGCGATTGGTGCTTCCGAATGTGTGTGTGCTTGCTTTTTGTGGGCGAACTGTTATGTGTTCTTCTCCTGTCACTTCTTTTTCCTTTCTCATGTCTCTTGCTGATCCTCCCTACTTCTTGTGGGAGTAAGAGCTGGCTACTGGACTGTATGTCCAGAAATACGTTCAGCTCTCGCAAGATGCATGACAATTGGCACCCTTGTGGATTAAGATGCGTTTTGATAATTGATGTTGGCTGTCATAAGGTGATTTTATTCAGCTTTGGGAGTCCCTCTAGAAGTTAAAGGGGTAAACACTCTCTCAATAATCCCTCTGACTCCCACAATTCCTTCCAAAACTGCGCGTGTAGTCAATGCAGCTACTTTACATACGGTTGAGTCCCTCGGAACCTTAATATTCAAAGTTAAGGGAGTAGTGTTTTGGTTTTTGGTCTATATATTTATTTATTCATTTTTTAGTTTCCTCGCTAGAACTCTAACAATCTTAGAAAACACCCCTTAGACCCCCTTTCAAGATAAATTTGTAATTTTTTCGGTAGAAAATGTTTCCTTCTAAAATTAGAGGCTCGCTTTCGCTCGCCAGGAATTTTTTTTACACCTAGCCGCCCGGCTGGCTCAGTTGATAGCGTGCCTGATTCCCATCTTGAAGGTCTCGCGTTCAATCCCCGCTCAGAGTGAAAACTTTTTCTGGGATATAGCCGGCGGTTACCATCTCCCCATGAGCAAGGGGGATGGGTAATGGTCTCTGGTAGACTAAAGAAAGCCAAGCGCTTGTGAATCCTCGAAGGAGGAGAGACGGGCGCTATATAAGTAACCAGAAGATTATTATTATTATTAAAGGGCATGAAAGGTTTTAAGCTATCTATCTATCTATCTATCTATCTATCTATATGCTCAGGCCCAATCCCCATTTTGGGGGTAGCCGACTCAAGACAGAGCAAGAACAGGGAAAATACAAAAACAACATAAAACAAAAAATAAACACAGATAAAAAACACAAACTCACACACATCCAGGTCACCCAGGAGAAGACCCAGAGACCAGGGTTACCAAGGTCGCTCCAGCACTCCCCCGGCCCCTGACCACCCGGAGAGGTTCCGATCTCGGCAGGCAGACATGCAGCGGAGCCAAAGCCACAAGCCCTCCCACCACACTTCCAGGCAAGGTTTTAATATTAACACAAAAATGAGGCGAAGGGTCTCAACATCGCCAAACTATCGGAACGAAGGTCTTAAAACCTCAATACTAATATGCTAGACATGAGGGAGAAGGGGGTCCAGAAAAACAAAGAGTAGTACCCCCTTAAGTGGTTCCAACTTAACTGTCCTTGTCCGAATGCCTCCCATGCCTTCTCTGGTCTTAAGCCGGTGTCACACGAGCGATTTTTCCGTCAATTGTTACGGGCAATTATAGTCTGGAAGTTTAAAATAATCAACTTCATCAGAATTCAGCCGCCTAACATAATCTACCTTCAGTCTAGTTACCAATACCAGTGCGAAAAAGTCCCGAAATAATACGAGAAAAAACTAATCGAGCCAATATTTCTACCATTTGGGAAGGGTCAGCCAGGGAATAGGTGCGGAAATATGCAGCCCATTTGCTCTAACCCTTTTCGAGTTACAGCAATTAGGGTTCACAGTTTCCTGCCTACCTACTTTGAACAGGGTATAGGCCTAGACCTGTAGCTACATATTTTACTTTTGATTTACTCTGTTTCATTGAGGGAGCCCACCTCGCTTTTTTTTTTTTTTTTTCTCTTTCTCTCCCTCTCTCTTTGGCTTGTATCCATTCGGACCCATTCAGCCTACTGTTCTAAGACGTTTACCCCCATTCATGTGTCAATATTTTCCAATGAGCCCAGCATTATATATTTTTGTTTTAACAGCAAGCTAAATTTGTACATTTATTGATAGAAAAATGTATCTGGCGAAGCCGGTTATCTCCATAAAATGCTGGCTCGCTATCGCTCGCCAGGAAGAAATCAACACCTGGATGGAGATAAACGTCTTAAAACAGTTGGCTGAATGGGGCCGAATGGATACAAGCCAGGGAAAGAGAGAAAAGGAGAGAAAGATAAAAAAAAAAAACGGTAATCCCCCTTAATCAACATTGCACTCGATTATTGTCAATGAATTCTTCCCACTTCAGTTCGATAATTTCTTGCTTCTTTATCTTCTGGCTGCCACCTGACGATTTCACTTATATTAGGAAACAAAATAGGCGTTTTCACAAGGGAGGATTTTACGTTTGAGGTGTGTGATATTAAGCGGCTTGACACGAGGCATAGCTATTCTCTCTCTCTCTCTCTCTCTCTCTCTCTCTTTCTCTCTCTCTCTCTCTCTCTCTCTCTCTCTCTCTCTCTCTCTCTCAATTATGTAATAACGTTCTTGACATTGTACTTGCAACAAAAGAAGAATTAATAGAGAATTTGAATGTTGGTGATGAATTCAGTAAGAGCGACCATCGTACGATAACTTTCAGTTTAAAGTTTACTAGTAACGAACCAAATAGTAGCATCGAAAAAGTCCCTAATTTCAAGAAAGCAAACTTTCATAAACTTAGAGCTATGTTTAAAGAAACTGACTGGAGCTTTTTAATTAACAATAACGACTTAAATACATCTTGGAAGTTATTCGAAACCACTTACCTAAAAGCAGTGCAAGACTGCATACCATCGAAAATACGGCGTCCAGGCCATAATAATAAACCCAAATGGTGGAATAAAGATATTTCAAAATGTCTGCTTGCTAACAAATTTGCTAATGATAGATTAAAATCCTCACAAAATGACGAAGAACGGGTGAAATTTGTAGAGCTACGACGCAAAGCCAAACAGTTAATTGAGCAAAGTAAAAAGACCCGAGAGTTACATATTGATAATGAAAGCAAAACAAACCCGAAAAAAATCTATAGTTATATCAGAAAGAAAAAAGTAGTTACTTCAACTGTTGGACCGTTAGTCGATGAAAATGGAGAATACACCAAAGACGAAGTACAAATGAGTAATGCCCTCAATACCTTCTTTGCATCAATTTTTACAACAGAAGACCTCAGTGATATCCCTACACCATCGCCGATTCAGATTGATAATTCAGATGTTCTAAGCAATATCACCGTTACAGAGAGAGAAGTATTGAATTGTTTAGATAAACTCAAGGTAAATAAAACGCCTGGACCTGATACAATCTCACCTAGAGTTCTAAAGGAAGCTAAGGATGAGCTCTCCAAACCACTGACATTACTATTCAATAAATCCTTGCAGTCTGGAACTATGCCTGATCAGTGGAAGCTAGCCAACGTAACACCGATATTAAAAAAAGGCAGCAAATCCCTACCCAGTAACTATCGTCCAATTAGCTTAACCTCAGTTGTATGTAAAATGCTAGAAACGGTTATAATAGACAAACTCGTAAATAACTTAGAGGAAAATAACATACTTAAAGATACTCAACACGGCTTTCGTAAGAAACGTTCCTGTTTAACAAACCACTTAGACTTCTTCCACGATATCCTCAACCTCTACGATGAGAGTAAAGCTGTAGATATTATATACCTTGATTTTCAAAAGGCCTTTGACAAAGTTCCCCGCAAACTTTTACTGCTAAAACTAAAAGCGCATGGAATACAAGACGGTGTGTTCAAATGGATAGAAAATTGGCTCAGCGACAGAAAGCAAAGAGTAGTCATAAACGGTAAGGCATCTAAATGGACCAATGTAAGTAGCGGGGTACCCCAGGGATCGTTACTAGGACCAATTCTCTTTCTAATTTACATCAACGACATACAGTAGATGAGGGTCTCACCTGTACAATTTCAACATTTTCTTGACGATACAAAAATTGCAAATAGCGTACTCTCAAAAGAACAAGTTGACGATATGCAACACAATCTAGATAAATTGTCATGTTGGGCCCAAATTTGGCAAATGAGTTTCAATGCGGATAAATGTAAAGTACTACATATCGGATACCTAAATGAGAAAGCAAACTATTCGATGAATGGCACTCAGCTTAGGAATGTAAACAGAGAAACCGATCTGGGATTAACAATATCGAGTAACCTAAAACCGAACCAACAATGTTCAGAAGTTGTTAAGAAGGCAAACAAAATAATTGGCTTTATAGGCAGGTCATTTGAGCATAAATCCAAAGAAGTTATCCTAACCCTTTACAATTCCTTAGTCCGCCCTCTTCCGGAATACTGCGTTCAATCCTGGTGCCCTTATTACCAAAAAGGATATAAACAAGCTAGAACGAGTTCAACGTAGAGTTACCAAAGTTAATCCATAGCCTAAAGAACAAACCTTACGAAGAGCGTCTTAGAGAATTAAATCTATTTCCTTTAACCCAACTCAGATTAAGAGGTGACTTAATTCAAGTGTTCAAAATCATCAAAGGCATCGAAAATATGAACTGTAGTAATATAAGTACTTCACTATCGACCAATCTAATTACACGCGGGGAAACGGTTGCAAAATTATTGGTAAATCTTTTAAATCACACGAATCTAAGAAGTACTTCTTCAATCGAGTTGTCAACTTGTGGAATGGGCTTCCTCGAGACGTTATAGACTGCAGCATCGTTGATTAATTTAAACTCCGCCTAGACAAATATCTCTCATCAAATCCGCGATGACTGCGTTTGTAAATGAATAACTTTTTTTTATCCTCCCCTCAGTTACTAACCCATCTGTCCCCTACTAACTTCCTAATCCTACCACGGACATTAGTTCCCTTTCCAATGTTCCCTTACCCACTCTAAACCACTGTTTGGACACTTGATCCTCAGTGTTTTGGAGGACAAGCAGCCTAGAAGGGTCACTAGACCTGTTGTTCCTTGATTTCCTTTGTACTTTGTACTCTCTCACTCTCTCTCTCTCTCTCTATCTCTTTCTCTATCTAGTTATCTATATATCTATCTCTCTCTCTCTCTCTCTCTCTCTCTCTCGATCAATCAGTGAACCAGCCAGCCACTCCACCGCTCATCTTTTCTCTCATTAAAGGGAGGGATGGGCCGGTAAATGAGTTTGGAACAGTGTGCGAAAAACGGAATTTGAAGGTAAATGCGAGGAAGAGCAAGGTTATGGTCTTCGAAAGGGGTGAAGTCACAGAGTGTGAGGTGAAGCTGAACGGTCAGGCTATGGAGATCGTCAACTCTTTTAAGTATCTGGGTAGTGTGTTGAATAAAGATGGGACTATGGATGAAGAAGTGCGGGAGAGGGTACAACAGGGGAAGAGGGTTGTAGGAACGCTAAAAGCAGTAACAAGAAATAGGGTGGTCAATATGGAAGTGAAGAAGTCCTTGCATGACAGTGTGATAATCCCGACACTGACTTACGGAAGCGAAGCATGGACGTTGGTTGAGAGACTCAGACCAAGAGTGAGAGCAGTGGAATGAATTACTTAAGGAGTGCGTGCGGAGTTACATGGAGGGATAGACAGACTAATGAGGAAGTAAGAAGGAGGTGTGGTGTGGAGGTAGATGTGCTGGAAAGTGTGAAAAGGAACAACTTGAGATGGTTCGGCCATATGGAACGTATGGAAAGCGAGAGAATGACTAAAAGGGTGTACGAGAGTGAGGTGGAGGGACAGAGAGGGAGAGGTAGATCGAATGAGAGGTGGAAGGATGGAGTGAGGAAGTACATGAACAAAGGCGGTGCTGGTTGGGGGGAGGGGCGTCGACTGACTGGGGACAGAGGTGCATGGGAGCGGTTCGTTCGTGGCCACCCCTTCGGGGATCACGGCGTCAGGCAATAGATATACAGATAGATGGGCCGGTTTTCTGGACCACTTTCTCCCTCATGTTTAGCCCCATTAGTTTTCAGATGTTAAGATGTTTGCCCCATTAGTTAGTCGATTTTAAAACCCTTCCCCCCATTACGTCGTCAATATTTAGACCTTTCGTACTATTTAGGTGTCGATATTTTTCCCTGGCGAACGATAGTGAGCCTGTAATGTTGGAAGAACCGGCCTTCGGTCGGTACATTTTTCTACCAAAACATTTTTAGGCGGGTGCCCAACCCCGAAAGGGGTTGAAATAGGGGAGCTATCCCCCCGCCAAAGGTGGCTTTCTAGGGCCTTTCCTAGCTGATGCTGAGAGGATTGGGTTCTAGTCATGTGGTGATGGGCTAGTCTATCAGAGTGAGAGCTGAGCGATCTCTGCCATACCCATAGCTTACTCTGACTGTTCCTATTACTTATATATTTTCTAGATCTCAAGTGACGGCGTCTCTTCCGTGGATTGACCTCCCAATCTACCAAGATTGGAAGCCAAAGCGTCACATTTTTCCCTTGCCCCTCAACTTTCTCTTCATAATTGCTGAGGGGCACAGGGCCCTGGGTGTGGCTTTGGTTTCCCGGGCGTTTCCGCACCCTCCTCAGCTCCCCGCCATGGAGTGGCTTCGGTCATCTAGGCTTTATTGTGGTCAGCAGGGAGGGTTCTGTGGGGGCGGTCGGTTATGGCCTTGGCCTTGCTCGGGGCCTTGGGGCTGTTCGGCCAGGCAGCTTGGGGAACAACAACAACAACCAAAACATTTACAAATTAATCTAGAAGCGGGATCTAATGGATGTTTTTTTTTTAATTTGATGGAGGTCTAGGGAGGAAACTAGAAACATAATGAATACATGCAAACATCGCCCAAAAAGTGAACCATCCCCCCTTAAAATATACTGTATACGCCCATCCCCCCTTAAAATATACTGTATACGCCCATCCCCCCTTAAAATATACTGTATACGCCCATCCCCCCTTAAAATATACTGTATACGCCCATCCCCCCTTAAAATATACTGTATACGCCCATCCCCCCTTAAAATATACTGTATACGCCCATCCCCCATAAAATATACTGTATACGCCCATCCCCCCATACAATATACTGTATACGCCCATCCCCCCTTAAAATATACTGTATACGCCCATCCCCCCTTAAAATATACTGTATACGCCCATCCCCCCATAAAATTTACTGTATACGCCCATCCCCCTTAAAATATACTGTATACGCCCATCCCCCCTTAAAATATACTGTATACGCCCATCCCCCCATAAAATATACTGTATACGCCCATCCCCCCTTAAAATATACTGTATACGCCCATCCCCCCATAAAATATACTGTATACGCCCATCCCCCCATAAAATATACTGTATACGCCCATCCCCCCTTAAAATATACTGTATACGCCCATCCCCCCTTAAAATATACTGTATACGCCCATCCCCCCTTAAAATATACTGTATACGCCCATCCCCCCATAAAATATACTGTATACGCCCATCCCCCATAAAATATACTGTATACGCCCATCCCCCCATAAAATATACTGTATACGCCCATCCCCCCTTAAAATATACTGTATACGCCCATCCCCCCTTAAAATATACTGTATACGCCCATCCCCCCATAAAATATACTGTATACGCCCATCCCCCATAAAATATACTGTATACGCCCATCCCCCCATAAAATATACTGTATACGCCCATCCCCCCTTAAAATATACTGTATACGCCCATCCCCCCTTAAAATATACTGTATACGCCCATCCCCCCTTAAAATATACTGTATACGCCCATCCCCCCATAAAATATACTGTATACGCCCATCCCCCATAAAATATACTGTATACGCCCATCCCCCCATAAAATATACTGTATACGCCCATTCCCCCTTAAAATATACTGTATACGCCCATCCCCCCATAAAATATACTGTATACGCCCATCCCCCCATAAAATATACTGTATACGCCCATCCCCCCATAAAATATACTGTATACGCCCATCCCCCCATAAAATATACTGTATACGCCCATCCCCCCATAAAATATACTGTATACGCCCATCCCCCATAAAATATACTGTATACGCCCATCCCCCCTTAAAATAATCATCCCCCCCCCCCCCACCCTCTTTAATGATTTTACCACATAAGCGACAGTCAAGCAGCTTAAGGGGAGGTTTTTAGTTATTTCCTTAGACCTCCATCAAGCTTAAATTTACACCCCCTAGTACCCCTTTCAAGATAAATTTGTACATTTTTAGGTAGAACAATTTCCCGGCCGAAGGCCGGTTTCTCTTAAATTACAGGCTCGCTATCGCTCGCCATGAAAACATCGTCACCTAAATGGCACGAAAAGTCTTAAAATTGACATAAATGGGGCGAAAGATCTTAAAATCGCCAAACTAATGGGGCGAACGTCTTATAATCTCAAAAACAATGGGGCTAGATATGAGGGAGAAAGGGGTCAAGAAAGAATTCCCTCAAGTGGAAATCTCCCCTTAAGTCCTGAACGAAAAATAATCCTTCAATCTCATTTATCAGCTTCTCAACTCTCTCTCTCTCTCTCTCTTTCTGTTTTTCCCTCTCTCTAGCCTCTCTTCTCCCCCCCCCTCTCACTCTCTTTCTCTCTCTTTCTGTTTTCTCTCTCTCTCTCTCTCTCTCTCTCTCTCTCTCTCTCTCTCTCTCTCTCTCTCTCTCTCTCTCTCTCTCTCTCTCTCCTTCCGTCCATGAATTGCCTATATAGTTTGAACACCAAGAGAGCAAAACAAAAAGTGTTTTACTGATATCATTCATAAAAATGTGTATTATTGTTCTTACTGCCATCTGTTTGTATGTGTGTCTGTATGTACGTATGTAAGTCTGGCTTCGTATGTCGTTTCGTCTGTTTTTCTGTGTGGGATGTGTGTGTGTGTGTGTGTGTGTTTGTGTGTGTGTGCGTGTGTGTGTGTGTGTGTGCGTCGTGTGCTTTCTTGTTTGTGTGTGTGTGTGTGTATGTTTCTGTGTGTGTTTGAACTATATGTGTACGTTTCTGTATGTTGATGTATGTGTATGTGCTCGTTTTATGAAGGGAAACATGGCAATTTACCATCACCTGGAAAACAATAGACTTACCAATATAAACAATTCCCCCAACAAACAGAACCCGGGCAATTCTTAAGAGGGTAGTGCTTGGTCTATGTATTTATGTATTCTTAAGAGGGTAGTGCTTGGTCTATGTATTTATGTATTCTTAAGAGGGTAGTGCTTGGTCTATGAATTTATGTATTCTTAAGAGGGTAGTGCTTGGTCTATGTATTTATGTATTCTTAAGAGGGTAGTGCTTGGTCTATGTATTTATGTATTCTTAAGAGGGTAGTGCTTGGTCTATGTATTTATGTATTCTTAAGAGGGTAGTGCTTGGTCTATGTATTTATGTATTCTTAAGAGGGTAGTGCTTGGTCTATGTATTTATGTATTCTTAAGAGGGTAGTGCTTGGTCTATGTATTTATGTATTCTTAAGAGGGTAGTGCTTGGTCTATGTATTTATGTATTCTTAAGAGGGTAGTGCTTGGTCTATGTATTTATGTATTCTTAAGAGGGTAGTGCTTGGTCTATGTATTTATGTATTCTTAAGAGGGTAGTGCTTGGTCTATGTATTTATGTATTCTTAAGAGGGTAGTGCTTGGTCTATGTATTTATGTATTCTTAAGAGGGTAGTGCTTGGTCTATGTATTTATGTATTCTTAAGAGGGTAGTGCTTGGTCTATGTATTTATGTATTCTTAAGAGGGTAGTGCTTGGTCTATGTATTTATGTATTCTTAAGAGGGTAGTGCTTGGTCTATGTATTTATGTATTCTTAAGAGGGTAGTGCTTGGTCTATGTATTTATGTATTCTTAAGAGGGTAGTGCTTGGTCTATGTATTTATGTATTCTTAAGAGGGTAGTGCTTGGTCTATGTATTTATGTATTCTTAAGAGGGTAGTGCTTGGTCTATGTATTTATGTATTCTTAAGAGGGTAGTGCTTGGTCTATGTATTTATGTATTCTTGAGAGGGTAGTGATTGGTCTATGTATTTATGTATTCTTAAGAGGGTAGTGCTTGGTCTATGTATTTATGTATTCTTAAGAGGGTAGTGCTTGGTCTATATATTTATGTATTCTTAAGAGGGTAGTGTTTGGTCTATGTATTTATGTATTCTTAAGAGGGTAGTGCTTGGTCTATGTATTTATGTATTCTTAAGAGGGTAGTGCTTGGTCTATGTATTTATGTATTCTTAAGAGGGTAGTGCTTGGTCTATGTATTTATGTATTCTTAAGAGGGTAGTGCTTGGTCTATGTATTTATGTATTCTTAAGAGGGTAGTGCTTGGTCTATGTATTTATGTATTCTTAAGAGGGTAGTGCTTGGTCTATGTATTTATGTATTCTTAAGAGGGTAGTGTTTGGTCTATGTATTTATGTATTCTTAAGAGGGTAGTGTTTGGTCTATGTATTTATGTATTCTTAAGAGGGTAGTGCTTGGTCTATGTATTTATGTATTCTTAAGCGGGTAGTGCTTGGTCTATGTATTTATGTATTCTTAAGAGGGTAGTGCTTGGTCTATGTATTTATGTATTCTTAAGAGGGTAGTGCTTGGTCTATGTATTTATGTATTCTTAAGAGGGTAGTGCTTGGTCTATGTATTTATGTATTCTTAAGAGGGTAGTGCTTGGTCTATGTATTTATGTATTCTTAAGAGGGTAGTGCTTGGTCTATGTATTTATGTATTCTTAAGAGGGTAGTGCTTGGTCTATGTATTTATTCTTAAGAGGGTAGTGCTTGGTCTATGTATTTATGTATTCATTTATGTTTGAGTTTCCTCGTTAGACCTCCATCAAGCTAAACACCCCAAGACCCTCTTCCAAGATAAATGTGTACATTTTTCGGTAGAAAAATGTCCCGGCCGAAAGCCGGTTCCTTCTGAAATTAAAGGCTAGCTTTCGCTCGCCAGGAAAAAATCGACATGAGGCGAAAAATTTAAAAATCGCCGAACTAACGAAACGAACGTCTTAAAACCTCAAAACTGATATGGTAAACATGAGGGAGAAGGGGGTCCATAAAAAGCGAGTAGTACCCCCTTAAGGGGAGATTTCCACTTGAGGGACTTTTTTTTTTTACCCCTTTCTCCCTCATGTTTAGCCCCATTGATTTTGATATTATAAAACGTTTGCCCCATTACTTTAGCGATTTTAAGAACTTTCACCCCATATTAAGACCTTTCGTGCAATTCAGGTGTCGATTTTATCCTGGCGAGCGATAGCGAGCCTGTAATTTAAGAGGAACCGGCCTTCGGCCGGGACATTTTTCTACCGAAAAATGTACAAATTTATCTTGAAAGAGACTCAAGGGGGTATAATTTAAGCTTGATGGAGGTCTAGGGAACAAAGTAAATACCTCCCCTTAACACTGACTGTGTATGCATTGTTGAGGGGGAGTTTTATTTTGTTTGGACCCCTTCTCCTTCATGTTATCCCCATTAGCTTTGACATTATAAGGGGAGGCAGACCGTTTGTTTGGTCTATTAATTAAATTATTCATATATATTTTTTAGTTTCCTCCCTAGACCTCCATCAAGCTTAGAAAAACACCACCTAGACCCCACTTCTAGATAAATTTGTACATTTTTCGGTAGAAAAATGTTCCGGCCGAAAGCCGATTCCTCTTAAAATTTCTGGCTCGCTATAGCTCTCCAGGAACAAATCGACACCTAAATGGCACGAAAGGTCTTAAAATTGACAACGAAATGGGGCGAAAGGTGTTAAAATCGCCAAACTGATGGACCGAACGTCTTATAATCTCAATACTAGTGGGGCTAAACATTAGGGAGAAGGGGGTCCGGAAAAACGACCTGCCTCCTCTTAAGACGCTTGCTCCATTAGTTTGGCGATTTTAAGACCTATTGTGCCAGTTAGGAGTATTTTTCCTGGCGAGCGATGACGATTCCGTAATATATGAGGAAGCAAAGGCCGGGACAGTTTTCTACCGACAAATGTACAAATTCATCTCGGATGGGGGATCTTGGGGGTATATAATATTTAAACTTGATGGGAGTCTTAGGAGGAAACTAAAGACAATAATAGATTAATAAATATATAAACAAACAAATACCAATCTTTCCCTTAAGGGGAGGTTTCTAGTTTGTTTCCTACTCCTCCAGCAATCTTAAAATGTCACCCCCTTGACCCCCTTTCAAGATAAATTTGTAAATTTTTCGGTAGAAATATGTCCCGGCCGAAGGCCGGTTACTCTTAAATTACAGGCTCGCTATCGCTCGCCAGGATAAAATCGACACCCAAATTGCACGAAAGGTCTTAAAATTGACAGAATGGGGCGGAAATTCTTAAAATCACCAAACTAATGGGGCAAACGTCTTCAAATCTCAAAAACAATAGGGCTAACCATGAGGGAGAAAGGGGTCAAGAAAAAAATCCCTCAAGTGGAGACCTCCCCTTAAGTAAAGCCTAAAGTTGTGTTATCATATCCTCGAGCAAAACTAAAACTCGTACATTTGAAGCCTTTAACATGACATTTATTTTTTAATTTTAAGTCACATAATTTAGTTCTGGATTGATTCGCTTGATGTTTGTTTTTCCTAAAAAATACCACCGTGTTCAATATTAAAGTGCAATTATTTGCTAATCAACTACAGAGACAGACAGACAGACAGAGACACACAGGCAGACAGAGAGGAGAGATAGATAGATATATTAGATAGATAGATTAGATAGATAGATTAGATAGATCGATAGATAGATAGATAGATAGATAAAGAGAGAGAGAGAAAGAGATATATAGAGATAGAGATAGAGAGAGAGAGAGAGAGAGAGATAACGTTCAACTAAACTTCTTTCTTTCAACTATTTTTCTTACACCTTTCATCCTCACTTTTAATAACATTATTTGGGCCAACAAACTCTCCTCTCTCTCTCTCTCTCTCTCTCTCTCTCTCTCTCTCTCTCTCTCTCTCTCTCTCTCTCTCTCCTAATTGAATCTCATCGTACCTGATTTATTTATCTTGAAGTAGTTTCTAAGATGAAGGGGCAAAAGCAGATTTAACGAGGATCTCACAAAACAGGTCGATAATTGCCCTAAGAACCATCTGTGTCTCTGTCCGTCTGTCTGTATGTCTTTAGGTGTGTGTGTGTGTGTGTGTGTGTGTGTGTGTGTGTGTGTGTGTGTTTGTTTGTGTGTATGTTTGTGTGTGCGTACGTGTGTGTGTCTGTGTGTTTTAAAAGGAGACAAGAGTTAAATGCTGCCTGTAACGTTTGATTAAAAGCACGTTGGAGTCAAAACAACTCGTGCTTGAAGCAGAGTAATTGATAAAAGGTACGTTGGAGTACAAATATCTGGTGCTTGAATCAATTCCAGTGTTTTCTTGTTGAGTGTCAGACAATAAAATCGGCTCACTCTTAGGATAGAGAATTAGATATAAGAGGGATTGAGAGTGTATGTACGTCTGGTTGAGTTTGTTGCTTCATGTGTCTGTCTGTCTGGTTTGTATGTGTGTGTGTGTGTGTGTGTGTGTGTGTGTGTGTGTGTGTGTGTGTGTGTGTGTGTGTGTGTGTGTACTATATGTGTATGTGCTTTAAATATATTCTACAGGCCAATCATAGAGAATAATTCTCTCTCTCTCTCTCTCTCTCTCTCTCTCTCTCTCTCTCTCTCTCTCTCTCTCTCTCTCTCTCTCTCTCTCTCTCTCTCAGGTGCAAGGATTTCCAAGATCACAGTTACTTAAACCATCGATGGAAATGGAGAATATACCAGAGACTAAGTACACATGAGTAATGCCTTCAATACCTTCTTTGCATCAGTGTTAACAACAGATAATCTTAATAATATCCCTACAGCATCGCTAGTTCAGAAAGATAATGCTGGCTTTCTAAGCAATATCACAATTACAAAGAGACAAGTATTGAAATATATAGATAAACTCAAGGTAAATATATTGCCTGGACCTGATACAATTTCATCTAGTGTTCTAAAGGAATCTAAGGATGAGCTCTCTAAAATATTGACATTGCTATTCAATAAATCCTTGCAGTCTGGGAATTTGCCTGACCAGAGAAAGTTCGGCAACGTAACACCAATATTTTAAAAAAGCAGCAAATCCTTACCAAGTAACTGCCGTCCAATTAGCTTGACCTCAGATGTATGTAAAATGCTAGAAACACCCATAAGAGACAGACTCATAAATCCCTTAGAGGAAAAAACGTACTCAAAGATACTCAACACGGTTTTCGTAACAAACACTCCTGCTTAACAAACCTCTTAGACTTCCTCTACGATATCCTCAAGCTATATGGTGAGAGTAAAGCTGTAGATATTATATACCTTGATTTTCAAAAGGACTTTAACAAAGTTCCTCACAAAAGTTTACTGCTAAAACTAAAAACGCATGGAATACAAGACGGAGTGTTAAAATGGATAGCAAATTTGCTCAGTGACAGAAAACAAAGAGTAGTCATAAACGGTAAGACATCCAAATGGATCAATGTAAGTAGCGGGGTACTCCAGGGATCGGTACTAGGGCTAATTCTTTCCTAGTTTACATCAACAACATAGATGAGGTTCTCACCTGTACAATCTCGAAGTTTGCTGACGATACAAAAATTGCAAAGAGTGTACTCTCAAAAGAACAAGTTGAAGATATGCAACACAATTTAGATAAATTGTCATGTTGGGCTAAAAATTGACAAATGAGTATCAATGCAGATAAATATAAAGTACTACATATCGGAAACCGAAATGAGAAAGCAGAATATTTGATGAATGGCACCCAGCTTAAGAGTGTAGAGAGAAACTGATTTGGGAATAGTAACATCGAGTCAACAATAAACAGAAGTTGTTAAGAAGGCAAACAAAATAATTGGCTTTATAGACAGGTCATTTGAGCATAAATAGAAAGATGTAATCCTAATTCGTTGCAATTCCTTAGTCCGCCCTCTTCTGGAATATTGCGTTCAATCCTGGTGACCTTACTACCAAAAAGATATAGACAAGCTAGAATGAGTCAACTTTGGGTTACCAAAATGATACCTAGCCTAAGGAACAAACCATACGAGGAGCGTTTTAGTGAATTAAATCTATTTCCTTTAACCCAACGCAGATTAAGGGGCGACTTAATTCAAGTGTTCAAAATCATCAAAGGCATCGACAATATGGACTGTACTAAGTTCTTCACTATCGACCATTCTAATTACATGTGGGAAACGGTTGCAAAGTTATTGGCAAATCTTTTAACTCACACAAGTCTAAGAATTTCTTTGTCAATCGAGTTGTCAACTTGTGGAATGGGCTTCCCAGAGACGTTATAGACTACAGCACCATCGATTCTTTTAAACTTCGCCTAGACAAACATCTTGCCTCAAACCCGCGACTGACTGCGTTTGTAAATGAATAACTTTATTTTTCCCCCTCAGATCCATCAAAGATTATTGATTTTATAAATTACTAAGATGTTACACTGTGTAATGTTACTAACCTAACTGTCCTCTATTAACATCTCCTAATCCTGCCACGGACATTAGATCCAGGGCAGTTCTTTCTTTTCCAACTTTCCCTTACCCACTCTATACAACTGTTTAGACACTTGATTCTCAGTGTTTTGGAGGACGAGCAGCCTAGAGTCACTAGAACTGTTGTTGCTCGCTTTTCCTTTGTACTCTCTCTCTCTCTCTCTCTCTTCTTTCTACCCGCTCCCTCTCCCTCCTCCTTCTCTCTTTTTCCCTCCTTTATCTCCATCTCTCTCACTCTTACACACACACTCTCTCTTGCTCTCTCTCTCTATCTCCAAGAGTTCTTAAAAAAGCTAAATGCGAGCTCTCCAAACACCTGACGCTGATCTTCGACAAATCCTTGGAAACCGGCGAAATACCTGATGAGTGGAAGCTTATGAATGTAACACCATTTTTTAGAAAAAGGTAGCAAATCATTGCCTAGCAATTATCGTCCAATCAGCTTGACCTCAGTAGTATGCAAAATACTAGAAACAATAATAAGAAACAGACTCGTTAATCACTTGGAGATAAATAATTTACTAAAAGACACAACATGGTTTTCGCAAAAAACGTTCCTGCTTAGCAAACCTTTTGGACTTCTTCCATGACATCCTAAATCTATATGACGAAAGTAAAGCTGTTGATATTATATACTTAAGATTTCCAGAAAGCCTTTGATAAAGTTCCACACAGACGGTTAGGGATGAAATTAAAAGCAAATGGAATACAAGGCGGCATTCTATAGTGGATAGAAAATTGGCTTTGTGAAAGGAAACAAAGAGTAGTTATTAATGGGGAAGCATCAACGTGGACCAATGTAACTAGTGGTGTACCTCAAGGGGCCAAACCTTTTCCTAATTTACATTAATTAACAACATAGATGAGGGTCTCACCTGTACAATATCAAAGTTTGCAAATGAAACAAAAATCGCAAATACCGTACTGACAAATGAACATGATGAAGATATGCAAAACAATCTAAACACATTTTCAGAATGGACCAAAATCTGGCAAATGTGCTTCAATGAAGATAAGTGTAAAGTACTTCATATCAGATACCGCAATGAAAAAGCAGACTACTCTATGAATGGCACCCAGCTAAAGAGTGTAGACAGAGAAACCGATTTAGGAGTAACAATATCCAGTAACTTAAAACCAATTCAACATTGTGATGAAGTTGTTAAGAAGGCAAACAAAATTATAGGTTTCATAGGTAGATCATTTGAACATAAATCAAAAGATATTATCCTCACCCTTTACAATTCATTAGTCCGCCCTCTTTTGGAATACTGCGTTCAGTTCTGGTTCCCTTACAATAAAACAAATATAGACAAATTGGAACGAGTTCAACGTAGAGTTACCAAGATGGTACCCTGTCTTCGGAACAAACCATACGAGGAACGTCTTAAAGAACTATATTTATATCCATTAACAAAGCGCAGTTTGAGAGGTGACCTTATTCAAGTTTTCAAAATCAATAAAGGCATCGACAACATGAACTGTAATAAATATTTTACGATTGACCGATCAAACTACACACGGGGAAATGGCTGCAAAATCATTGGTAAATCATTCAACTGTAACGAATCCAAGAATTTCTTCTTCGACCGAGTCGTCAACTTGTGGAATGGGCTTCCCCAAAATGTCATAGACTGCAATACCGTTGATTCCTTCAAAGTTCGCCTAGACAAGCACCTTGCCCTGTACCCAAGGTTGACTGCATTTCTAATTGAATAAGTATTTTCTTTAGTAGTGTTTGTTCAATAACGTAATAGATCTTAATATAATTTCCCCTGCCATGAACTAAGCCCCAGGGCAGCACTTCCTTCTCACAGTTTTCCCACATACTCTCCGAAATGCTGTTGCAACACTTGGAACAGCAGTGTTTTGAAAGGCAAGCAACCTCGTGGGGTTGCATGAACTATTGTTGCTTGTTTTCCTTTGTACTCTCTCTCTATCCTTGTCTTTGCTTTTCCTATTTTTAGGAATCTTTCCAACAACTATTTACGGATGTTAGAGACACAATGTCGTATTGATATTTCAATATAAAACGGTGCATTGTCCTCAATAACTTTAATTTCCAGGTATAGATGTTTACACAAAGGAAATCATTAATCGTGTGGAAAATAGTTGTCAACAAAGGAAACTTAAGAATATTAGTATTATACAATATTAATAATACAAATACTAATGCTAAATTAATAATAATAATAATAATAATAATAATAATAATAATAATAATAATACCAGTAACAATAATAATAATGGTAATAATAAAGATAATTAAAATACCCGATTTACTAATCACCACCATGCTAACTCAACAAGAGAAAAGAAAAGGAACAGAAGAGGGGGGGACTCAAACAGCAGAATCAAAGAGACACACACAGCAGAGAAAACGAAGAAAGACCAACGAAGGAGAGACTAAGATAAAACAAACAAAGACGAAAGAAGGAGACACGAAGATAAAAAGAACGAAGAGCCCAGGAATACCAACAATCAACAACCACTCAGCAGGCAAAGACAAAACCAGGAACAAGGACCAGAAGGAAACCACAGAGAAAGAAAATTCACCACCACAGAAGAAACGAAACACATCAAAACCGCAGAAGACAACGAAAACCACAACAAAACCTTCAACACATGACCACCCCAATTCTGCCTTCATACCACTACACCAGAATAAATGAGATGCCAGGATTGCCACAATAAATCCTCCTCTACCACCCACACCAGGTAAGACAATTCAGATCACCATCAATATCCACGAGGCTCCAAAGACAAAAATTGTGTACAGTCAGAAGCAGAAGGACCAACACAGACCCACATCAAAGGAGCAGTTGCGCCGTTCTTCCGTGCAGAGGCCTACCTACCAGCCCACGAACTTCTAAGGGGTCTACCTAATCCCCCTCAGAATACGCCCCCTGTACTTATGACCTTTTGACCTCCGCACACTTGACCTGGGACATAGCAGCCAAATTGTCACTACCCCGACAAAAAACCAAGGTAAAGCAAGCAATTCTAGGGCTTGATTTACTTACATGTAAGCTTTCAAGTCCAAAAATTATGTCTCCCATTCAAGTAAAGATTGAAACCATGGTGAATATCTTTCACGGTCTGAGGAGTTCTTTTCCCTACTAGGTGAATTGATATTATCACATGCCATGGTATAGTGCTTAATATTAAGATCTCTAATAGGCTGCACCTTTGGTATTATAAGCATAACCACAAGGACATGTCCCCACCTTACTTCTTTTGCCAAAACCGCACTCTTAAACTATAGAAAGATACTTGCCATGGTAAAGGTCATTCCAATACTTTGGGCTTTGTCATATACCGTCTAAATAACGGCACTCTACATATAGAAGTCCATACTGCATTTGTCTAACACCATGGTCAAAGACATATGCAGTAAAAAGGTTTAAACATCGAAATTAAATTATTTGAACACTTTTAAAACGGTCAGTGGCAGATCGAGTGAAATTAATAAGTTCATTATCTTACTATCTCCTCGCGTTAGCCCGATAACTTGTCACTGTGTCATGACACTTGCGACACTGTATTAAAGACCCTAAGTCAAGAGTACCGGAACAGAACTTCACCACCGATTCGTAAATATTTCAGGATAGACGAGCAATAGTAACTCAGGACATGTTCTCGTTCAAGCTTGCGTTAGTCCGATGGTATGTACCCTATGTCATGACATAAAGGAGCTACCATTCAAGACCCAAACCCAACTAATCCATCTGTATCCCTATCCACACCATCCACACGGCAGGAACACCTAAGCGGCTCGACGGAACCTAGACGATAGGACTTGATAACTCTCATCTCTACCCAGACTGTGCTAACCACTCCAGACCTTCAAAGTGTTATCTTAGGAGTGTTACTTAAATCTATTTAACCCCTACACCAGTGCGACCCCGGTGTAATATGTAGGAAAAATTAGAGCGACTTATACACTTAAACGACTCTGTTTATATTCCACCACCAGTGCAACCCAGGGGAAATACTTGGGAAAAGTAGAGCAACTATTACTCATATAACTCTATTTTATTTTTACACCAGTGCAACCCCAGTGTAATACTTAGAGACTAGAGTACTTCCACTCTATTTAATTCTTACACCAGTGCAACCAGGTGTATTGTGTTATTCCTTCATAATAATTATGATAGAAGTGATAAACCCTGAATACGCTGAGGAACCTAAGTATCTCTCCTACGGTTAATACGAGAAACGAGATAAAGCATAGAAAAGCATACCAGTGCAAATTATACCATACACCAGTGACTTAAGGTGTATAGTGCATAGTAGAAAAGAGAGAGAGAAACAAGTATATTCCTAGTTCCCTCGTGGATCCTCGCCCGTGCTAGGCTCATATATGTATATATCCATTGTTCTAGCATAAATAAATAGTGTTGTCCTACATATTGAACTATTAATTAAAGTTGTTAACGAGATGTACTCAGTGTTATATTTTACCCTTTACTCCTTCTGTGCATGTGTTGTATGATTTTGACTTCTCCAGTCGAGTAGAACCTACCAAATACCAATACAAACCCGGTAAAAACCCTGGCATAACAATAATAATCAGAATATCATAATTATATATCACTACTAGTAAAACAACAACAACCGCCGTACTAATAATATCACAGTAAAAAGGAACACAACACGTTATATCAGGGCTCCAGGTCAGTCTTCTCTTCTAGTCTTAGTTTGGAAGCTATATAGTGTGTGTGTGTGTGTGTTATTCACTTGCTTGTTTCGTCAAGGGGAATCCACGCAATGCGAGCTAAGCTCATTATTATCGCGCCTCCTTAACTGGGAATGTATTGCGTGAAATGCATGTTAAGTGTTTATGTATCGTTGGAATGGCTGTGGATGTGTGTGTAGTCTGTATTTTAGCCAATTGGCGACATCTGGAAACGAAGGCTTAGGGTTAATCTGTATGGTACCATTCTCACTACGGTACCAGTCTCACCCGAAGGCTTAGGTTGACTAGTAGCTTAGGTGAACCATATGATACCCATCTCGCCTTGTACCATTTTTGCCAACCCCAGATGGGACGTCACAACGTCGTCCACTTATTCCAGGTACCTATTTACAGCTAGGTGAACTGAGGCTAACACATGAAAGGAGACAAGCCCAATTTGTCTCCGCCCGGCCGGGGGATTGAACCCCCGATCCCTCGTGTGTGAGACGAGAGCGCTACCTACTAGGCTACGGGCTGTGTGTGTGTGTGTGTGTGTGTGTGTGTGTGTGTGTGTGAGAGAGAGTGTGTGTTAGATAAATAGATTCAATTTTATATTTCGTAAAATCTACATGTAGAAATAGATAGATAGATACATAGATAATAATAATAATAATAATAATCTTCTGGTTACTTATATAGCGCCCGTATCTCCTCCTTCGAGGATTCACAAGCGCTTGGCTTTCTTTAGTCTACCAGAGACCATTACCCATCCCCCTTGCTCATGGGGAGATGGTAACCGCCGACTATATCCCAGAAAAACTTTTCAATCTGAGCGGGGATTGAACGCGAGACCTCGAGATGGGAATCAGGCACGCTGTCAACTGAGCCAGCCGGACGGCTGGAAAGAAATTTGCATTTTTACAGTGGTCACACAGACCTTACAATCCCTGCGAGGTAGTTAGAAATTAATTCTAATAGGGATAGGAAATCCCCCGTAAATATAAGTGGAAGAAGAGGTCAGCACAAAAGAAGAGAGAGAGAGAGAGAGCGAGAGAGAGAGAGAATAGTAATAATAATGTTCAATAATACAGGTATTTAAGGTATTTTAAAACACCACATTATCCCTCCAAAATGTCGGATTAGCTAGTGATACACAAAATGTAGTGGTGGCCAAAATAATACAGCAAATTTATTATTACTAATCTCTCTCTCTCTGGATCACCGCCCTCTGTCTGAAAACATTTTCTCTTCGAGCATTATATATCACTTACAGACTCTCTCTCTCTCTCTCTCTCTCTCTCTCTCTCTCTCTCTCTCTCTTTATAACACTGGAGTAGAAAATGCAGTAATTTCGAAAAGCGATAGAGTTAGACTGCAATTACATTTAAACAATATCTCGGAGTGGCCAGAGAAATTAGCAAATGCCCTTTAATGTAAACACATTTCGGATTTTGCAAACAGCCTCCTGAAAAATAAAAAAAAATAAGAGTACTCCATAAACAGAAAAAGTAAGTAGAGTATCACAGATAAAAGACCTAGGCTTAAATCGAAATCTACAAGCCAATGTATGGCAGCATCCACCAAAGCAAACAGAATACTAGGATGCATCAGAAGAAATTTTCATTATCATAGCAAAGACATAGTTATGCCATTACATAAAATTATTGTGAATCCACATCTGGAGAATGTTGTGCAGTGATGGTACCCTTACCTAATAAAAACATTAAAAACTATAATCCGTGCAGTGAAGAGTGACAAAATTGATCCCATGATTTTTAAATAAACCATACGAGATATTAGAAATGTTTGTGTTCACTTAATAAACGGAGAATAAGAGGGCAGCTGATAGTGTTTTAAGATTCTAAAACGATTTAGTAACATAAAAGCCAATAATCTAATCAAGACAGCCAAAGAGAGCTCTTCAAAAGAAAACAAAATAAAATTAACAACCAGGAAAAGGAGCCTATAGATACAACTGAACATACCTTTGCCCACAATTGTTTTAGGGAGTGGAATATGCGCCCTAATTATGCTATAGGAAGTGGTTCAATAATTATACATTAAAAAAAAAGGTTAAACTCATTCCATAGAGAAATTGATATGGAGTATAGGCCTATTGAAATAACTATGAAAAGTTGACAGAATGGGATTCGTTAGCCTTGGTCGGCAATCTATCTAGGGGAGACAACCTTATAAAAATTCGGGTGGATGGGACTCTTCAGCTTTGGTCGGCAACCTGTCTAGGGGAATAAACCTGATACAAATCCGTACTGCTTATCTTTGCGTAAGGCAGGTTAGTGGATGGACAAGCCGAACACCACCGTAGAAAAATAGTGCTAACAAGATACACAGAGGGCCTCGGAGTCGGACGGATCCTAAATTCAGTGGTCAATCCTGTAAATCCTTCAGTAAACTGGCTTGGGTTGTCCCTCCTACAGGGAATGGGTCCGCTTGTTATGTTTCTCTATCCATCTCTCACTCTCTCACTCACTCTCTCTCTCTCACTCACTCTCACTCTCACACACTCTCTCTCTCTCTCTCTCATATTAACATGGTTACTAAAGAAATACGCCGACCCCCAGCCCCTTGGATGACTGACGAAGTTCGTGAAGCAATAAGAGCCAGAAACGAATCCCAAAATATCCTAAAAGCGAACCGACTGAATCCGATAATACAGAATCAATATAAGGTCAATATAACGGGTGGATGGGACTCGTTAGCCTTGGTCGGCAACTCATCTAGGGGAGACAACCTTATACAAATCCGGGTGGATGGGACTCGTCAGCCTTGGTTGGCAACCTGTCTAGGGGAGTAAACCTGATACGAAGCCGTACTGCTTACCTAAGGGTAAGGCAGGTTAGTGGATGGATTAGCCGAACACCACTGTAGACAAATATTGCTAACAAGATACACAAGAGGGCCTCGGAGTCGGACGGATCCTAAATTGAGTGGTCAATCCTGTAAGTCCTTCACTAAACTGGCTCGGGTTGTCCCTCTCACAGGGAATAGGTCCGCTTGGGGGCATTCTGTGTATGGCCACCCTCGTAAGGGGAGTAAGGCGTCCTGCAATAGATAAGTTGATAGAATATAAGGAATTAAAGAAACGAGCTAAAAAAAACTATTAACTAAAATAAAGAAAGAATATTATCACAGTCAACTAATACATTCTAAAAATAATATTGCTTCAACCTGAAGAGTCGTAAAAGAGGTAATTCCTCCCGCTAAAATTAAATCCAATACATGCATAATAGAAAACGAACACAACAAATCTGAAGAATGTAATACTTTCTTTGCTAACTTAGGGCAAACCACATACGACAGTACCCAGCGCTCTCCACCGGACAGCCGGCACCCAGTTGAGGTCTAGAGGGAAACTAATACAAACAACTAACCCTCCCACTTCCGGCCTCAACGCGTTGACACAAATACAGTCATTTTAACAATGAAACATATACATGAATCTAAATCTTTTGGCTCCGATAACATAATTTTCCCTTCGCTTCGTTAAAGATTCTCCATTCGTTACTGCCCCCTACTTAAGATTCATCATAAACACCTCTTGTTACCGGCGTCTTCCCTACAATATGGAAACATGCAGTAGTCACCCTTCTGTTTAGAAATGGAGAAAAAGCAACACTAGTAACTATCGTCCAATTTACATTCTACTCATGTTCTCTAAAATCCTCGAAGAAATCGTCGCAATACAACTTACAACATTCTTAGAGTCTAACAAACTTCTCTCTAACAACCAACATGGCTTTCGACCTAAATAATCTACCGAAACCGCCCTCACGGCAATCACAAACAAAATCTACAACAACGTGGACAATAAACGAATATCCCTATTAACCCTATGCGACCTCTCTAAGGCATTCGATAGCGTCAGCCACACCATCCTCCTAAACAAACTTCATACGCTCGGTATAGATACGTTTTGGTTTGACAGCTATCGAAATGAAAGAACACAGTCAGTCCGTTTAAATAACACTATCTCCTCAAAACTAAAAGTGAAACAAGGCGTCCCCCAGGGTTCAATATTAGGTCCATTAGTATTCATTATGTTTGTAAACGACATGTCTGAAAACAATAATGATTGCACACTAATACAATAAGCTGATGATAATCAGTTTCTTTGCAGAGACGTCATTAACACTATTTTAAATAAAACGGAAGAAACGCTAAGCAAAGCAAACCAATATTTTCTCAGGATCGAATTAAAGATGAACGCTAACAAAACACAATGCATCTTTATAGGGACACGTCACTTAATATCTAAAATACCAAGCAACACCAAAATACGACTCCACGACAGCCCAATCCAACCTAGGACATATATATGTAAAAAACCTTGGAGTATAATTATATAAACAGATACATGGCGTTTGACAAACATATTAGGGAAGTAAACAAAAAAGTAATGGGAGTACTAATGTTTTTAAACAGAATTAAGGATTATTTTGACAAAGGAACCCGCAAAATCATTGTACCAATCACTTGCGTTGAGCATTTTAAATTATTGCAACATAATATGGGGCTCATCAAACATTACTCTTTTAACAAAAGCTCAAAAACACAACAAAAAATCGCCGCTAAAATTGTAGACGGTACAGCCAAAAAATACTACCATATGACCCATATTCGAAATTTGTTAAAATGGCTAACCATAAATTATAACATATTCCATGACACAGGGGATTGCTATCTTCAAATACTTAGATAATCACTACCATGATCACCTCTAAAATCTCTCTACTGTAAATAATGTCACAAACAGTTTTACAAGACAACAGTTTAATATCTACGTTCCGAAGGTTAAAACAGACATTGGAGAAAGATCTCTCTCAGTCGTAAGATCTAAACTTTGGAACTCCCTCCCTCTGTATATCAAAGAGGCTAACTCGTTAACTACCCTTACATTAGGACTGCAGTGTACTCATTGACATATATAAATAACCTTCATAAATAACTACCAATACAATAAGAAATTGCATACAATACTCTCTCTCTCTCTCTCTCTCTCTCTCTCTCTCTCTCTCTCTCTCTCTCTCTCTCTCTCTCTCTCTCTCTCTCTCTCTCTCATCGACCCTCTTCGTGAGATAAGCATCCCCCACCCAAGGTATTTCTGACATAAAATCCCCATCCTCCCCCCCCCCCCCGCCCAACCCAATTCCCATCCTCAACCCACCCCCACCCACCTCCGCCTGCCTCAAAATAATGTATGTAGTGATCTATATGTATAGAATGTTTGTATATATGCGTCAATATATATATATATATATATATATATATATATATATATATATATATATATACACTATATGTAAGTTTATATGCGTGTACATATGTATATATAAGTATATGTATATACGTATAGGTGTATGTGTACAGTGTATATGTGTGTGTATGTGCGAGTATATATGTATGCTTCTCAACATGTCTATTCACCAATCCATATAATTATATTTGTAATTATTGTTATTATTATTATTATTATTATTATTATTGACACTTATATATCTATCTATCTATCTATCTATATGCTCAGGCCCAATCCCCATTTTGGGGGTAGCCGACTCAAGACAGAGCAAGAACAGGGAAAACACAAAAACAACATAAAACAAAAAATAAACACAGATAAAAAACACAAACTCACACACATCCAGGTCACCCAGGAGAAGACCCAGAGACCAGGGTTACCAAGGTCGCTCCAGCACTCCCCCGGCCCCTGACCACCCGGAGAGGTTCCGATCTCGGCAGGCAGACATGCAGCGGAGCCAAAGCCACAAGCCCTCCCACCACACTTCCAGGCACACCCTTCATATTAATCGTCCCCCCGGGCCAGGCGCCTGATGGACTATTATCTAGTCTAACTTGCGCCCGACCCCTTACTCCAAATGACCACGTGTTCACTCAACTATTCACAAGCATTCTCCATTCACTCCTGTCCACCACCACTTCCCCTGCCTGATCTACAGTCATTCCTCTATCATCCAAAGCCTTTCTTACACAGTCTCTCCATCTCAATGGGAGTCTTCCTGCCCTTCTATCTCCCCTTGTACCTGACTCACATATTCTCTTTGTAAGCCTTTCATCTCCCATTCGTTCAACATGACCATACCAGCTCAGCACCCTTCTGTCCACTCTGGCTGACAAATGTTCCTGCTGCCCCACTCTCCTACGTATCTCTTCATTCCTCAATCTGTCTCTACGAGTAACTCCACACATACTCCTCAAGCAGCTCATCTCCATCACATCCAGCCCTCTTTTCTCCTTTTTCTTCAGAGCCCATGTCTCAGCCCCATACATCACTGTTGGCACAACAATTCCTTGGTACAGTGCATATATAACTATTATTATTGTATTAATATCATTAATATTATTACTACCATTATAAATATTGATACTAGTGCAATCATTCTCCCTAAAGTTACATACCTCCCCTTCATCTCCCCCCCCCCCCCCCTCCTCTGACCTGACCTCTTGTTCACCTGGGCACAGCCATTATCTTTTGTATAGAGCAGAGGCATATATGTTTTGTATAGAGATTAAGGCTTAAAATCTGAGCTCAGGAAATAACCCTCACACACACACATATATATATATATATATATATATATATATATATATATATATACCGGTATATATATACCGGTATATATATTATTATTATTATTATTATTTTTTTTTGTTTATGTGAGGGAGACAAAATACATAAATGCCTGTAGCAAATGCCTCCTCCAGAGTTAAAAGAGTGACAGGGCTAAAATCAAGGGACGTTCGAGCCAAAATGCCTGGACACACAGAGTTTGAAGCAAATTAAGTCATAGGAAGAGGGAAAGACTGATTCTGAGAGAAAGTTCCAGAGCTCAGCTGTTAAATAGAAGAAAGACTGAGAATAATGTTTCACTCTTGGGTTGGAGAGTTGAACAGAGTAGAGGTGGGATTGTGCTGCAAGACGGGTGCTACGTGCTCTACGAAAAGGGGGTGGTATACACTGAAAGAGCTCTGAGGAACACTGATTATTGTAATAGCGGTAGAATAGTGAGAGAGAGGCAACATTGCGGCAAAGAGAGAGAGACTGGAGAGAATTGGTGAGTGGACGTGAGTTAATGAGACGGAAGGCATTCTTTTCTACTTTGTTTAGAGGTGCTGTGTGATAGGATCCTCCCCACACCTGTGAACAATACTCAATACATGGACGCACTGTGCCCATGTACATAGCAAGAAGCTGCGCAGGGGTAAAGAACACCTGGAGGCAGTTGAGAACACCCAGCTTCTGGGAAGCTGTTTAAGCTAGAGTGGTCATATGATCTTTCCAAGAGATACAAGAAGAAAAAGAGACACCAAGAGCATTAAGAGTAGATGAAGGGTTAATTTGTATGTTGTTCAAGAGTAGGTCATAGTTTTCTGGAAGGGGCGACGAGTAAACAGATGGAGAAATTGAGTTATGGAAGCATTGAAGGTAGCCAGGTTTTCTCTGCCCCAGTTAGAGATAGTAGAGACATCAGAAGATAGGTATTTTAGAGCCTCCTTACGTGAGTTTTGGAGTTACTGTTGTGAATGATTTTTTAAAAGTCTGATGGAATAGTGTAATGTAGAGTCGTCAACATATGAGTAAATGGGGCTGGAGGTGCAGCTGAGAAGGTCGTTCATGAATAATAGGAAGAGAATTAGAGATAGGACAGAACCCTGAGGACCACGGGAGTTGGTCGGTTGAGGTAGTGAACGGTGGCTGTCCACAACTGCAGCTATGGAACGGCCGGAAAGGAAATTAGAGACAAATACACAGATGGAGGAATAGAAACCGTAGGAGGGTAGTTTGGAAATGAGGGATTTGTGGCAGACTCCATCGAAGGCCTTCGTTATGTCTAGCGCAATGGAAAAAGTCTCACCGAAGTCCGGAATGAAGGATGACCAAGAATTAGTAAGATAAGAAAGAAGATTACCAGTAGATTGGTCTTTCAGGAAGCCATACTGGCGGTCTGAGAGTAGATTATGGGAAGATAAATGCTTAAGAAACTTTCAGCCATGAATAGTTTCTAAAACTTTAGAGATGCATGAGATGAGAATAATTGGACGATAGTTGGAGGGTTGAGAGCGGTCACCATTCTTTGGGACAGGTTGAATGAGAGCAAACTTCCAGCAAGAAGGAAAGACGATAGAGGATAGACAGAGATGGAAGAGTTTGCTTAGGTAGGGAGTCAGCACGTAAGCACAGTTTTTAAGTACAATAGGAGGAACACCGTCTAATCTGTACGCCTTCTTAGTATTAAGCCCTGAGAGGGTGGGAAGTACATCCTTGGAAGAGATTATGTTGTTAGGCATACGTAGGAGAGAGGGGGGTGGAGAGGGAGGATTTATTTATTTTTTTTTTATTTTTTTTTTTCTATATTCCAACTTACTTCCTCTCGGGCATAGGCTGAGAGCCTTAACATTCACCGCTTTACAATGAACAGTGAAGCCTGTGAGGTCTTGTTCCAGTCTAGGGAGTGAGACATGTGAAGCACGTAGAGTACAACGAGCACCTGCCATCTTGCCTTCACATGAGGCACGGTGCTCACTCATGGCCCGAAATGACCCCATCTCTGAAGCCACCTCGTTCCCGTGCTTCACTGTCTCATCCCCTACACTCGGACTCTCACACTTACACACACACAATGCCACCTGTTGAGCAGATAACTCACCAGGCATTGCACCCCTATAGCATATTTTGAATATGGGAATATTCATACAGTGCTATTTAATCAGGGAACAATGAGGGTATTTTATTGACGTTTCGGTGGGCTTGTGGTAATGCACTGATACCAGGTACAGCACAAATTCCATCCCAATAATATCTTCCCATTGATACATCGGGATTTGAACCCGGGACCTTTGGATTGCCAGGCCAGTGGCAAGACCACTCCACCACACCTCCCCTAAGCGCCGGAATCATCAAAAGTTGAATTTTTAGCGAAAGTTTGAGTGGAGAGTTCAGCTTTGTCAGAGGAAGAAGTGATGGTGGTATCGTCAGAGTGAAAAAGAGGAGGGTAAGATGAAGAAGAAATATTGTTGGAGAAGTTTGTGGCCAGATGCCAGAAGGCTTGGGAAGAGATAGAGTTGTATAGTTCAGTGCATTTATTATTGATGAACAAATGTTTGGCGAGGCGGAGAACAGATTTGCCTTGATTCCGGGCAGAAACATAGGAAGAATGTGATTCTTTAGTTTGAAGGCGACTGTACCGTTTAAATGCTTCCTCCTTATTGCGGACAGCAGTAGAGCAAGCGTGAGTAAACCCAAACAAGTTTGCATTAGACTGAGAAAAAGAAAATGGAATGTATGCTTTCATGCCCAAGAGGATTACCTCGGTAATGCGTTCAGCACTTTCCGAGGGTCCCCGGCCAAGGAAGCAAAAGTCATTCCATGGGAAATCAAAGAAGTACTGCCAAAGAGCCTCCCAGTCGGCAGCGCCAAAGTGTCACAAGTGCCGCTGGCTGGGAGAATCGGGTGGCCGTATCGGAGAGATAGGACAGGTGACAGAGATAAGTTTGTGGTCGGAGGAGCCCAACGGAGAGAAAATATTTATAGTATAAGCAGAGGGGTTATAGGTTAGAATTAAGTCAAGAATGTTGGGCCAATCTCCGAAACGATCCGGGATACAGGTTGGTTGCTGGACTAACTGCTCTAGGTCATTTAGAATAGAAAATATGTAGGCTTGTTCAAGAGGTTGGTCAGTGGAATGAGAGGAGAGCCATATGCGGTGGTGAACATTGAAATCTCCAAGGATGGAGATTTATGCGAAAGGAAAGATGGATAGAAGTGTTCCACTTTAGAAGTTAGATAGTCAAAGAATTTTGGATAGTCAGTAGAATTAGGAGAGAGATAAACTACGCAGAAATATTTAGTTTGTGAGTGACAAAAAATCCTTAGCAAGAGAGTTGAGAATTCAGAAGAATCTAAGTTGGGAACACGAGAGAAAGCAATATTGTTGTGTACGTATATGCAACATCCACCTTTGGCTTGAAACTGAGGATAGAGATAGTAGGAGGATACAGAGGAGGGTTTGCTGTCAGTAGTCCCAGACAACTGTGTTTCAGTGAGAAAGAGAAGATCAGGGTTAGCAGAGGAGAGGTGGTGTTCCACAGAGTGGAAGTTAGAGGAAAGGCCACAAATGTTGGAAAAGTTAATAGTTAAGGTCGTTGCACACTGACACGAAAGGCCCTCCAGGTGAGTTCACGACTCGAAATTTCATCCTGATACGGCGAATCGGCAACATAATCGTGGATATCAGAAATTAGTCGTGGGTGACTCTCACGGTCCAAGTGACGTATCGGGGGTCGATACGAGATTTTGAGCTGTTCAAAAGTTCGCGGGAATCCCCTGGCAACTGTAAAAAATCATCTGAGTCTGGTCTCCATCACGAACTCGCCGTATCACAATCATGTGGTCCGTATCAAAGCCGTATGGCCCGTGTCAACGTCGTCTGGTGCGTAAGCCTGCCGTGCGGACCGTATCGCTTCCGTGCGGAATATTGGCAACGGTCGAGTTGGCAACCGCGCTTCTAGCCTCAATCCGGTAGCACGTCTCAAGGCGTCGATACGGCGTCGATACGATTCTTCTGAGTTGTATCGCAGTCTTTTGGGTCATATCTTTCCCGTGGACTAGTCGTGTACCCTTCGCACGACTTTTCCTATCTTCTTCGTAGTATTCGTTTCTCCACCGTATCGCTAGAGTCTTATCAAGTCGTGCGGAAGAGATACGGTAGAGATACGACTAACGATGTCAGCCATTTTCACCGCGATCTCTAGTAAATTCAGCAAGACACAGGATTTGTATGTGTCGTGGGCGTTCGTGCCAGTCTTGAAGGGGCTGTTGTGTCAGTGTGCAACGACCTTAAGAGTAGAAGGTGGTGGTCCAAAGCGTTTTGGCGAGTCGTTTCCAGGGGACAAACCAATAGGGGAATTTCTGGTCCCCCCCCTGGGGACTCGGAGGCGGGTCGTGATTTTGTCATATTTATTTTTTGAAAGAGCTAGTGTAGTAAGTAAGGAGTTTGTAGTATAATGTATTGATAGGAGAAAAAGGTGTTTTGGAGGGTAGGCTGGGGTTGCCCTCAATATTGATGAGGTACGGAGAGGATTAGCTAGGTAGGCCAAGTGGTGAAACATGAGTTCCAGCTGTCCTTTCAACCACCTAGCACTCCCTTGGAGTACCACCCTGTCCGGCTGGTGTCTTCAGCCTCCTCCTAGTAGTTCTGGAGGTGGGATTCCCAGTCCCAACCACCAGGGGCTATCTGCGCCACAAAGTGCCACATCCCTACGCCTACTACAGTATGTATGGTGTATACGCCTATACTGTATATATACGCCTAAATATATACAGTATACATACAGTATATATATATATATATATTGTGACGCACCCAGTGCGTGGCAACGCAACCTGATTGTACTCCTTGGTACTTCACTGTACCGCCCGTACCACTGTACCGTGCTGGCTACCGTCAGCAGCTATGTATATTGAGTGTGACTACTTATAACTATGTTCTTTGTATCTCTGCAAAGGTCTCGTCATGTGCTAACCAGTGGTGGGTTTTGTTTTAAGCCATGTCGAGACCTTCCATTTAATATGTAGTATCAATAGAGAAGTTGATAGATAAGACAATGGGAGTTCAGAGAGAGAGAGTGAGTTAGGCTTCAGAGCGAGAGGGTAGCAACGCGCCACGCTGCCGGGGGGGTGGTTGCCAGACGTATTGACTGGTTGGCAGCCTTGCGCTTATAGCTGGGCGCGACAGGGTTGGTAGTCCATTGCCGCCTGCCTATGCTGCCTGGGCTGCCCATGTTGTCGTACAGCACATTGCCTGGAGGCTCGCTGTGTGTTCCATGATCAGGTTGCCTAGAACCTTTGAGATTCTAACATCCCTTGCCCTCTCTCCCAACTTCTCACGGTTGCACTCTTTCTCTCTGACGACATTACTCTCATTTCATTCTTCTCTCTATTTAAATGCATAACCTTCCCTTGAGGTCCTAAAGGAGTTTCAGCACTCACCTCTCGTATTACTCTTAGGACAAGCATATATTTACATGTATTAGATTTAAGGGGTTAATGTGAACAGCGATCTTCTTGATGAGGATAGTTGGTGAACGTTCTACATGTTCACGAGTTATATGCCCCGCTCATCATCCAATTTGTGACTAGACTGGTGCCATGTGTAAGAGCCCGACCATGCCCAGGAGTTGTCTGTAGAGGGGCGAGGACTTAGCCTTGATTTGCATACCGAGCCAGGAGCGAGTGTAGTACCAGAGACTACAGCTCGCTCGTAGTGCCGGTATAGTAGAGTAACGTAATTTATCTGTCCTTGTGTTCTCTACAGTCTTTTCCTGGGTTCTCGCTTTCGGTGCTGGGACTCGTTGTTCCTGTGACTTGGCCTGCTAGCTAGAACACATGGGGATGATGAGTGGGATATATCTTTATTTTACTATGCATTTGCAGCTCTCTTTAAGTATATGTATGCAACACTTTACAATACACATTACTCACACACAAGACAACACTATTAATACTTTCATGTATCAATTAACTGCACTGTCGTTTTGCTGCTGTGTCCGGAGTTCTATTGCGTAGGGCGCATACGGACTCAGAGGGGAGACAGAGTGAGAGAAGCGAAGTAGCCTATGCGGTAGTAGGCTACCGGCGCAGTACTGTTGCCTGCAACCTTTTAGTTATTCCAAGTATAGATTCATTATTATAATAAGTGACTACTATTTATGTTCCTTCCATGTGTATTATTAGGTATCTACTGGATCATGAACATCTTGTATGCTACATGCTAGTGCATGTTAGTAGGGGACAGTTATTCTAGTGCACGCGCTTTCAAGTAGGCGTGTACATTTGTCATTTAGCATTTCACTGTCATACCTTTAGCCTGCTTCTATTCTACATTATTAGAGGCTTAATATTAACGTAGTTTCTTGAGTATTGCATTTCTTTAGTAATAACGTAACCTATAAATGTCTAAGGGAGTTTAGCCTCATAGCCTACCCCTGTTGTACACTTTCGCCGAGTTAAGGTACCTCGTTACCGTAGACGATAACTCTGTAGGGCGTTGGTGCTTTTGTTGTCTGGAGCATATAGTATTTGGGACTGGAATCGAGCGTGTCGTTGTCACATAAGCCATTTCTGTCCTACGATCAAGAATCCCGAATATGTATTGCCGATCCAGCCGTAACAAAATGGCGACCTTGCACAAGATTCAGTAGTATCCTATCACATGTTTTTTGGAGAACTATTCTATGCTACCTAGTAGAGCTGGCTAGAATTTTCTTGCATATTGGAGGAATTTTTATTGTGTCATTATTGTATTGGTGGACTTGCAGATTGTTTCGTTAGGGGTGTCTAGAGTAGAGTCATTCAAGCATCTTTAACATTTTGTGAGTCGAGACTGCAATTAGTAATAAGCACTTTTTTTTTTTTATGAACAGCAATTGTATAACCAGCACTATGTCTAATGACTCATCATTTACGGGGGAGGATAACACGGTACAGCCTAGTGACCAGCAAGTACAACAGATATTTAGGGAGGGGAGTGTTATAAGTGGAGAGAGGGATGCCCGGGCATTTTTGCATACACCTTTGACCGAACAGCGCCTGCAGGCTATTGATTGTTACGGTCTTCGCTGTTTAGCCACGGTTTTGGGGCGGGACTGTCCTGACAGTTGGCCCAAGAAGAATTTGGTGGCATGTTTGTTGGGTGATGGCGATGGGGCGGTGGGTGGAGTGGGGTCTTGGGGGGGTTCCCTCCAAGCCTCCATTCCACTCTACCCCTGAGCTGGGCCCTCAGCCAGCGAGTCTTAGCACGATGCAGCAGGAGGGTTCTCAATGGCAAGCTGGCTTACCCGTAAACACGTCTCGGTGTGGATCCCCCATTTTGTGCTCCCCCCCCCCAGGCCTGTCTCCTGAGATGTTATTTCAGCTAGAACTAGCTAAGCTAAAGTTGCAAGAGAGTCAACAGGCTAGTATAGAACGGATTAAGCTGCAGGAGACTCAGATACAACAGGCTAGTATAGAACGGATTAAGCTGCAGGAGACTCAGATACAACAGGCTAGTATAGAACGCATAGAGGTTGCTAGAATCCAAGCCAATCAGGATGCAACCAGGTACCAGGCTGAAATGGATGTCGAGAAGTCTAGAGTAGAGACCACGGGGCGTCATCTCGGTGGTGGGCACCGGGTTACAGACTCACTTTCGCATTTAATTAAGTTAGTACCCGCATTTGATGAGACAGCAGTGACTGAGTTTTTTGCTCGTTTCGAAAAGAAGTGTCGTGAGTATGACTGGCCGGAGGTTAAATGGGCAGCATTAGTTTCATCACGTCTAGTGGGTAAGGGGTTGAAAGCCTACGATGCACTGTCACTGGACGAGAGTGTCGTGTATGGACTGGTGAAGGAGGCTGTGCTCCGGGCCTACGAACTGCAACCCGAAACTTATAGATTGAAGTTCCGTGGCGTGAATAAGAAGAGCGACGTCAGTTTTATGGAGCACGCACGGGACTTAACAGATGCATGTAATAACTGGTTTCGGTCCGAGCACGCAGAGTCGGCTGAGGAAATTAAGCAACTTTTCTATCTGGAACAGTTTTACAAATGTACTGGAACCGATCTAACGCTGAACATTAAGGAAAAATGTCCCAAGACAGTAGAGGAGGCTGCCAAGATGGCAGACCTCAGATTATCATTGATTCGTGGTTGCGGTGCCGCTCAGAGGGCTGAGTCAGGGCAGAAGGGGCGCTATACCCCACCCACCAGAGTTTTCGATAATAACAAATCCTATGACACACATAACCACACTAAAAGCATTGCACCTAATAACACCTACAAACACAAGCCTCTCCCGTTTACTAAAGGTCAGGCCCCTTCTTCGCCCGCACAAGGGAAGAAGCCCATTGGGGATGTGAAATGTTACAAATGTCAGAAGCTAGGCCATTATTCACGTGAGTGCCCTAGTAACACTCCCGCTAAGCCGGTGTCATTGGTTCACAGTATCGGTGTGTCTCTGAAGGCTGCAGCAACTGCCCGGGGTAGGTTGTCAGCAGCTGAGGCACACGCGGTAAAGAAGCGTACGGAAGGCTCGACACCTGTCCGGGACACTTTCTGTAGCCATCGGGGACACGGGTTTGTGAGCTGGGGGAGTGAACTACGGAGGGTTGACTTGCTGAGGGATACGGGGGCTTCGCAAACTTTGTTGAGGAACTTCACAGGGAAACCGATAAATGCGGCCAGAGTTGTTGTGGTGCAGGGTATAAATGCTACGAGGTCATACCCACTTGTGAGGTTGGAGTTGAGAGTGGGAGAGGTGTGCAGGGAGCTGGATGTAGGGATCGTTGAGTGTTTGCCAGTTGAGGGCGTCGACCTTCTTCTCGGCAACGACTTTGCGGTGCCCACTTCCGGGACTCCACCCTTAGTCGTTGCCGAGAGGGCGGCCGACGTGGATGGTGAGAATCGGGAATGGGTTGGGAGGTGCCAACAGGATGAGATGGCCTGTGTGGTAACCCGATCTCGCTCTGCGGCTCCTGCACAGCCTAGCACTCAACCTCGGGGACAGTGGAGGAAGGATCAGGAGAAGGTTGCTAAGGGCAGGAAAAGGGACATTGATTCTGCTGCACTTCTCGGTGATTCGGTACTTGGACCTATAATAAACACGGGAGTTGATTCTGGCCCAGATATGGTGTGTAACAAGGCAGAGTTGGGTAAGACTTCGCGTGAGGCAAGAGCTGTAGCGAGAGCCACTAAGGCAGTAGAGCCTACTAGCCGGGGTAATGTCTTATTACAAAACCATCTTGATGCATTGACGCCCGGGGACATTAGTGAGCAGCAGCTGCAAGACGCTAGCCTAGCTCGTTATAGCAATGGTGCCATAGAGTTGGAGGAAGATGGGGATGCGAAGCCGGGAGATTTCTTTAGGCTCAACAGGATATTGTACCGCAGATTTCTAGACCCCAAATCAAAGTGGGAGGGCGGTGCGAGGGTAGTAGACCAGGTGGTTGTTCCAAATAAGTATAGAGAGTCCTTATTGTGTCTGGCGCATGATGTGCCGGTGGCGGGTCATTTGGGGGTAACAAAAACATTGGCGGCATTGGGCAGGTTTTTCTGGTGGCCTGGGGTCAAGGCTGATGTCTGTGCATGGGTGGCTGGGTGTGCGACCTGCCAGACAACGGGGAAGCCTAACCAGACAATCCCGAAGGCACCTTTGTTTCCCATACCTGTCACCGGGCCTCCGTTCAGCAAAGTTGTAGTAGATTTGGTTGGCCCTTTCCCGCCTACTAGTAGTGGCAATAAATTCCTGTTGACAATCATGGATGTGGCTACGAGATACCCGGACGCATACCCCATGAGAAACGGCTCGGCAAAGGCAGTTGTTAAAAACTTATTATTGTTCTGTTCCCGTTATGGATTTCCACGTGAGGTGCAGTCAGACCAGGGGAGCAATTTTACATGCAAATTGTTCAAGCAAACCCTTCAGTTGCACGGTATATGTTCTGTAGTGTCGTCAGCCTACCATCCCGAGAGTCAGGGAGTCTTGGAGCGGTGGCACTCGACCCTGAAGAGTATGCTACGCTGTTACTGTGCAGAACATGACACTGATTGGGATTTGGGTCTGCCGTATGTTCTGTTCGCTGCACGTGAAGTCCCAGGAGAGAGCCTGGGGTTCAGTCCAAATCAACTAGTCTTTGGCCATAATGTGAGAGGACCTTTAAGTATGGTGAAAGAGATCTGGGAGGGCGAAGAGAAGCCGGGGTCTGTACTTAAATATATCCTTGAGAGCCGGGAGAGACTTATAGGTTGCATGGCAGCGGCAGGTAATAACTTGGTTAATGCACAGGCGGTCATGAAGCACCAGTATGACGCCAAGGTGAAGCTTCGGGAGTTTTCGGTGGGTCAGAAGGTAATGTTGCTTTTACCTTTGCCTGGACACCCCCTTTCTGCCAAGTTCATTGGGCCGTATGTGGTGGCTAAGAAACTGTCCGACCTTGATTATCTCGTTGCAACACCTGACCGAAGAAAAAAACATCAGTTATGTCATGTTAACCTCATGAAAGAGTATGTGAGACGCCCCTCAGAGCCTCTCACTGTCCCTGTGCTGGCCTGCAGCGGCCAGGGTGGAGAAGGAGGTGGGGACAGTCATGCTGCTGAGGAGGATAGCTGGGACTGTGTCATTTCCGCGGAACAGTGGGCGGGGAATACTGAACAAGAGGCTAGGCAAGCTGTAAGTCACCTGCCTGAGCACCAGGGTGCTGCTGTCCTAGGCCTGTTCAGGTCATACCCCTCTGTTTTCGCCGAACACCCAGGTCTCACTACTCAGGTAACGCACGACGTGGACGTCGGTGATAATGTGCCCTTCAAGTCAGTGCCCTACCGTGTGCCCCCGGTAAAGTTGCCAGCTTTACGGGAGGAGTTAAAGTACATGGTTGAGAGAGGGATGATCACTGAAGGTTATGTGAAGTGGACATCACCCGTCACATTGCAGCCAAAACCTGACGGCAAGGTGCGGTTCTGCATAGATTTTCGTAGGCTAAATGGCTTGACCACTACCAACCCTTACCCTTTGCCTCGAGTTGACGACAGCGTGGACAAGATAGGGAATGCAAAGTACCTTACTAAAATTGATCTTGTAAAAGGCTACTGGCAAGTACCCCTGTCGGACCGAGCTAAGCAAGTTTGTGGTTTTGTGGTAGATGGCAAGACCTACCAATGTAACGTAATGCCTTATGGGCTTAAGAACGCACCTGCCACGTTTCAGAACCTGATGAACGATATTTGTGACGAAATCCCTAACTGCACGGTCTACCTTGATGACGTGATAGTGTATGATGACGATTTTGAAAATCACCTAAGGCACTTAGAGACCCTGTTTGGGAAGTTGCACGATGCTGGGCTGGTGGTGAACCTGAGGAAGTGCGAGTTTGTAAAGGCTACTGTGCAGTATCTTGGCTTCGTGGTCGGGTTAGGCCGGGTGTGCCCCCCCCTGAGCAAGATACAGGCTATCAATATGTTTCCCAGGCCCACCACTAAGCGCCAGGTCATGCGGTTCCTAGGTATGATAGGCTATTATAGGCGCTTCATCCGGGGATACTCTACTGTCTTAGCACCGTTAACTGATCTACTGTCGAAGTCAGTGAAGTTCTGTTGGGCTGCGGAGTGTCAGAGGGCTTTCGACCTAGTCAAGCACCTGCTGTGTACACATCCGATTTTGAGAGCCCCAGACTTCTCCAGGAGTTTTCAGCTGGCGACTGATGCCAGCGGTGTGGGTGCCGGGGCAGTGTTACTGCAGACTGATTCCGAGGGCTTGGAACACCCAGTGAGCTTCTTTTCTCGCAAGTTTAATTCGGCACAAAGGAATTACTCGACTATAGAGAAGGAGCTTCTTGCTATCGTTTTGTCGCTCAAACATTTCGAAGTTTATGTTCCAGCCTACGGCCCGGTAGTGACGATTTATACGGACCATCATCCCTTGAAATTCCTAAATCAGTTTCACAATCGGAATATGCGGTTGACCAGGTGGTCCCTAATGCTCCAAGAGTATAATCTCAACATTCAGCATATTGCCGGGAGTGAGAACGTGATAGCAGATTGTCTATCAAGGGTTGATGATCCAGGATAGTCGTGCACGGTGTGTGGGTTGAGCAGGAGTAAAATTAGGCTATCATAACGCCGTCCAAAAAGATTATAAAACAATAAAATAAACGAGAATTTTTTTTTTTAGTTTTGTAAGTCTTTATTGTTGTAGCATGATGCATGCGATATTGTGTTTTATGTATAATTCACACTTCAGTTGTTGTGCACCTTTTGCAATTAGTGGCAGCTAAGGGTAGCAGGTCGGTTGGTTGCCTGTCAGATTTTGATAATGCTTCTAAGGTCGATTATCTAAAATCTTGGGGGGGCTGTGACGCACCCAGTGCGTGGCAACGCAACCTGATTGTACTCCTTGGTACTCCACTGTACCGCCCGTACCACTGTACCGTGCTGGCTACCGTCAGCAGCTATGTATATTGAGTGTGACTACTTATAACTATGTTCTTTGTATCTCTGCAAAGGTCTCGTCATGTGCTAACCAGTGGTGGGTTTTGTTTTAAGCCATGTCGAGACCTTCCATTTAATATGTAGTATCAATAGAGAAGTTGATAGATAAGACAATGGGAGTTCAGAGAGAGAGAGTGAGTTAGGCTTCAGAGCGAGAGGGTAGCAACGCGCCACGCTGCCGGGGGGGTGGTTGCCAGACGTATTGACTGGTTGGCAGCCTTGCGCTTATAGCTGGGCGCGACAGGGTTGGTAATCCATTGCCGCCTGCCTATGCTGCCTGGGCTGCCCATGTTGTCGTACAGCACATTGCCTGGAGGCTCGCTGTGTGTTCCATGATCAGGTTGCCTAGAACCTTTGAGATTCTAACATCCCTTGCCCTCTCTCCCAACTTCTCACGGTTGCACTCTTTCTCTCTGACGACATTACTCTCATTTCATTCTTCTCTCTATTTAAATGCATAACCTTCCCTTGAGGTCCTAAAGGAGTTTCAGCACTCACCTCTCGTATTACTCTTAGGACAAGCATATATTTACATGTATTAGATTTAAGGGGTTAATGTGAACAGCGATCTTCTTGATGAGGATAGTTGGTGAACGTTCTACATGTTCACGAGTTATATGCCCCGCTCATCATCCAATTTGTGACTAGACTGGTGCCATGTGTAAGAGCCCGACCATGCCCAGGAGTTGTCTGTAGAGTGGCGAGGACTTAGCCTTGATTTGCATACCGAGCCAGGAGCGAGTGTAGTACCAGAGACTACAGCTCGCTCGTAGTGCCGGTATAGTAGAGTAACGTAATTTATCTGTCCTTGTGTTCTCTACAGTCTTTTCCTGGGTTCTCGCTTTCGGTGCTGGGACTCGTTGTTCCTGTGACTTGGCCTGCTAGCTAGAACACATGGGGATGATGAGTGGGATATATCTTTATTTTACTATGCATTGCAGCTCTCTTTAAGTATATGTATGTAACACTTTACAATACACATTACTCACACACAAGACAACACTATTAATACTTTCATGTATCAATTAACTGCACTGTCGTTTTGCTGCTGTGTCCGGAGTTCTATTGCGTAGGGCGCATACGGACTCAGAGGGGAGACAGAGTGAGAGAAGCGAAGTAGCCTATGCGGTAGTAGGCTACCGGCGCAGTACTGTTGCCTGCAACCTTTTAGTTATTCCAAGTATAGATTCATTATTATAATAAGTGACTACTATTTATGTTCCTTCCATGTGTATTATTAGGTATCTACTGGATCATGAACATCTTGTATGCTACATGCTAGTGCATGTTAGTAGGGGACAGTTATTCTAGTGCACGCGCTTTCAAGTAGGCGTGTACATTTGTCATTTAGCATTTCACTGTCATACCTTTAGCCTGCTTCTATTCTACATTATTAGAGGCTTAATATTAACGTAGTTTCTTGAGTATTGCATTTCTTTAGTAATAACGTAACCTATAAATGTCTGAGGGAGTTTAGCCTCATAGCCTACCCCTGTTGTACACTTTCGCCGAGTTAAGGTACCTCGTTACCGTAGACGATAACTCTGTAGGGCGTTGGTGCTTTTGTTGTCTGGAGCATATAGTATTTGGGACTGGAATCGAGCGTGTCGTTGTCACATAAGCCATTTCTGTCCTACGATCAAGAATCCCGAATATGTATTGCCGATCCAGCCGTAACAATATATATATATATATATATATATATAGCCAGGTAATAGATTCTCTTTTAAACAGACGAGGTTAAAGGCAACTGCAGTTTCAGCATTCAGTATTTTATTGTTACAGCTTTCTATATTTCTAACAATTTTCCTCTGGGGTTCAGAGATGTACCTCATCTCTGAACCCCAGAGGAAAATTGTTAGAAATATAGAAAGCTGCAACAATAAAATACTGAATGCTGAAACTGCAGTTGCCTTTAACCTCGTCTGTTTAAAAGAGAATATATATATATATATATATATATATATATATATATATATATATATATATATATATACCGGTATATATATACTACAGTATATACTGTACATATACTGTATACAGTATATCGAGCTAGACGATTAGGTAGAGATATAGTGAAATATGGCTGGACGAGACCGTAGACTGTATGTTTTTTTGTATTATCTTTCTTCTTTGTCTTATACTACTGCTGCTGCTGTTCTTTCTTCATCTTTTTTTGTTTCTTATTCTGCTCTATATAATTGTGTATCTGTCTGTTTATTTGTTTGTTCACTTCGTTCTCTATATTTGTCTGTTAGTGTGAATATGTATAATCTTATAGAGGTTGGACAACTTGGACTTGGTGAACGGTCTGAGACATGGCAGATACCATTAAACATGCTGTGGGTGATGCATATAGGCCAGGCAAATTCTATTCAATATTGAGAAAGAATTGGAAGACTTGGAACATTATTTGGGTGTCCTGATTACCATTGACCTATACTTTCCAAGTAGTGGTTGAGGTATATTTAGAGTTTCAATACGGAGATACTCCAATACTCTATAATGCTCTGATACAGACTCATATCTAGAATGTGTGGTTCAATTTTGCGTCCAGAGCGACAGGAACGAGTCCAAGCGGCTACAAAACTTACTGCAATGATTAAACGACCAAGGTACGAAGATCGGTTGAGAGTTTTCGGTCTATTTTTAACTGGACATCGTTGATTACTAGGTCAGCTCACTAAAGTCTTCACAATACTTGATGATTAACCTCAATATGAACACAACACACAACCATGACTGGAAATAAATCATATTCCACATATATTTGTATTGTATCTGGAAGAAACCTTTCTCTGAAGATATATAATTATATAGTTTTTCCGTAGATAAATTTCAAAAGAAAATATAAATTAATGTGCACACTGCAATGAGTGTGTGCACAATACAATCTCTTTCCACCTGCATAGTCTTCCTGGAATGGATTGCAAGGTTTTTGAACTACTATCCATTCCTATTTACTGCTTGTAACACACTCACACACATACACACACACATTCACGTACACACACACTCAAGCACACTCTCTCATTCACTCTCTCTCTCTCTCTCTGTCAACATAAACTGGGTCCATAAAGCCCCCCAGCGACCCCCACAATCACATTTGCCACAAACTTCACAACTTGAGGCAAACATCTTGTCCACTGTACGACTAGACTTATTCCGCCCTTCTCCATACGGTTGCTCCAGATTGGCTTAACTTATATTCATATTTGATGCAGTTGACCACATAATTTCGTACCCACTTTGAATTTATGTTTGGTATTTGACTTTGGAGAATAATACGCCATAAAAGCATTAATTGATCGTAATAAGGGGGAATTTGTCGTTTTTTCTGAATCACCCTCCTCCCTCATATTTAGCTTATTAGAGTGTCCTAGTGCGGCATAGACGATCTCTTCATCGTGTTTATAATAATATAAGCTCCGAGCTATATATGTACCCCATAGTGAACATGTGACAGTTCCCTCCCAAGCTTCACCTCACCCACGCTTAATACAGTGTGAGGGTCAGTTGTTAGAGTGTCCTAGTGCAATTTGATGCTCTCTTCATCGTGTTTATAATAATATAAGAGCCGAGCTATATATCCATCACATAGTGAACACTTGACAGTTCCCGCCAAACTACATCACCCACGCTTAATACAGTGTGAGGATCAGTTGTAAAGACCCGCCAACCAGGACACAGGCTAACATACCAATGCCTTTGAGCTTGAAACGTTGCGAGCAGTGTACAGGTCGATTCGCTGGACAATGCTTTAGTGACTACTTCTCCAACCCAGAATGCAGGCTGTGCGAAGATCACCGACAAATGGAAGAAGGTCAGAACGAAGTAAAAGCCAACTAAATCAAACTCCAATAGGAATTCTACTCGTTGAAGGAATTTGTTCCCCTCAATGTAGCGGCAACACCTGAGACCCAGCAGGATGCACCAGTGCAGGTGTCAAACCAAGACAACGCAACTGCCCTCCCCTCTCCCCCTAGATCTCCTTCCCCACCCAGAGTTGACCAACCTCTAAAACCCCCATAAGCCACCCCACCCGCCCGCCACAACACCCCTATACCCCCACGAAACTCCAGCGTCTCTCCCACCAGCTTTACTCCCGTAAGAAATGAGGCGATGCCATCAAGAGGGAGGTCACCACGTTTAATAGGTACCAGATTCTGACAGAAAAAAGTGACGAAGCTGAGGAGACCAGGCTCAATGGAGACTCCATCCTACGAGGACAACTTGAAGAGTTCTGTGGAAGAGTCCCAAACCGAAGAAAGCGTTTCTGCATACAGGGTCATGGTTTGGATGACATCACAGCAGTCTTCGACGATGTCACCATCAACACTGACGAAAACACCCTGTTCGTCATTCATGCAGGGTCGAACGGTGTAATGAGCACCATATCAAAGGAACTAATGGAAAAATACTGTAAGGCAATCCAGCATTACAAGAGTAAGTCAGGTAACATAATCATCTCGGGCATTCGTCCCAAGATCGATGCAGAGACTGGTGTCTATGATAAGGCATTCAGTACTTATACCAGACTTAAATCCCCCTGCTCACAGGATGATTTCGAATATATCAATATTTGGGACCATTTCTACAATCAACACATTCTCTTTCAGAATGATGGCTGCCATTTGAATCCAGTCGGAGCAGCACACCTAGGCAGACATGATGCAGTCTGCACTTTCAGATAAAAAAACGTCAACCGAGCAGGGGCAGTAGCAGCGACATAAACTATCCCATTTATAAAGAAAACTCTATCCAAAATATTATCAGAGTCTGCTACGTTAATACACGCAGCTTGCGAAACAAATTTGAAGACCTGGAAGCACTTGCATGTGTGGAGGACTGTGATATAATCGGTGTTTCAGAATCTTGGAGTAACACGGAATATCCAGATTTTTTGGCGGAATACGCATTACCAGGTTATACTCCCTTCAGTTGCGAAAGGTCCAATAGAATGGGAGGTGGAGTTCTGTTATATGTTAAAAGTAATCTTCACCCAATCGAGGTAACCAAACTTGCCATAAATAATATTGATGCTAGTTACATTCAAATAAATTATCAAGCAAGCAAGTTAATAATTGGCCTCATTTATCGACCTCCAGCACAATCACCCGATACAGACGAGAAACTCTGCGATCAAATAGCAGAAATAAGTTGTAAGGAGGGAAGCAGTAATATTTGGCGATTTCAATCTGCCAGTCACACCATGGAGCGAACCACTAAATGCTCACGCAGGACATAGTCTAAATGCTAATCTTCAGGAAAATGCCCTTTATCAACACGTAGAACACCCAATGAGGGGAAACAACATTCTGGATATTATTCTAACGACAAATGAAAGACTGGTAAATAGCGTCAAAATTGGACCGGAATTTAGCTCTAGTGATCATAGGATAGTGTCCTTTAACATATAAGTAAATAATGACAAAGAAAACGAGAGCACTGAAAAAGTACCAGATTTTCAAAGGGCCGACTTCAACAAACTTAGAAGGCATCTTGCTAATACTGACTGGAATGAAATGACCGAAACTCATGATGTAAATTTATTATGGAACATATTATTTAATAACTTAAACAAAGCCATAAATACATTCGTCCCTCTACGAAACCGGCGCCCAGCGGGCAAATATAAGCCAAATGGTGGAATAATTAAATAAAAAAACAGCCTCTTATTAAAAAAGCAGGCATACCAAAAATATAAGGCAACTCAGAACAATAGCTATACATTATAAGACGATAGACTGCGTCGAACAACCAAAAATCTCATCAAACGAAGTAAGCCAAATCTGGAACTCCATACTGCCAGCTCCAGCAAGTCCAATCCGAAAGAATTTTACAGCTATATAAGAAACAGAAAAAGGGTAACTTCAACAATAGACCCACTTGTTGCGGAAAATGGAGATCATACAGATAACAAAGTACGAATGGCGAATATTCTAAATAACTATTTTGCATCACTCTTCACGTCGGAAGATACTACCAGTAGCCGACCTACCCCTACGAATCAAACAAATGGCATTGAGCTCGAAACCTTTACGATTTATGAAGACGATATCCTGCTCGCAATCAACAATTTGCAACCAGGCCCAGATAAAACATCCCCAATGATCCTAAAAGAAGCAAAAAACGAATTATTAAACCCACTATTAAATCTGTTCAACAAATCATTGAATGTTGGGAAAGTTACAAACGAATGGAAACTAGCTAATGTGACGCCCATATACATAAAAGGAAATAAGTTCTATCCAGGCAATTATCGACCAATTAGCTTAACGTCAGTATTTTTTAAATTAATGGAAACTATTATAAGAGACAAATTAGTAAAATATTTGGAAGAACATAAACTAATATAATATTAATGGTTTTAGAAACAAACGTTCATGCTTAACAAACTTACTCGATTTCTTCAATAAAGTTTACAAATCATATAATGAGGATAGAGCAGTTGATATAATAAATCTCGATTTTCAAAAAGCTTTCGATACCGTACCCCATAAGCAACTAGTTGACAAACTAAAAGTTCATAGCATAACAGGAATAACTCTAAAATGGCTCGAAAATGGTCTCTCAGATCGTTAACGCCGAGTTGTAATAAATGGTAAAGAATCTGATTGGTGCAAAGTAAACAGTGGCGTTCCCCAGGGTTCGGTATTGGGTCATAATCTTTTTATTATTTACATAAATGTCGTACAATACATTTGTATGATGATTCTAGTTCCCACATTTACTTTATTTACAGATATATCTTAGTTTATACAGGTATGTTACTATTGGTTACGACTGTACTTTGCTACAAGCCAGAAGTTGGGTGGACAGTATGTTATATGCTGAAATATTGGTATGCTACTGATACAATAATTATGCAGAATCATTTCTTCACATCACGCCACTACCTTAGAATGCTTATTTTGCATAATTGACACTCGAGCTGAAACGGCCACGGAAGTAGAGAAGTTCCGGCGTGATTCGGCCGCTGGTCTTATCGGACTCCAGAATAAGGCACGGTTGTCCACACACTGGAAAAACACGACACTCTACATCACACCCTGCTCGCAGCCAGAAGTGTCCCGCACTCGCTAGGGCATCACTTCACTCACCTTAATCCAGTCCTCATATTTTGAGACTTAGGCATAATTCACTATTCACCATATACATCATTGAAGAATCACTATTGACGCTGATACCAATTGTTCCTGTATAACTACTAATATTTTTGTTGTTTTGTTCCTGTTCTGCTGCTGTTGTTCCTGCTGACTCTACACCTATGTATTCAATAAATACCAGGCTGATTTATTTTGTGTGTTATGACTTCCCATTAGGTCATTAAATATAATTGGGTGGTGGCAAGCGATATCCGCTACCGATAACACAAAGAGCATTTAACCACATAGTAAAGAGCATCTTACTACATAAACGACATAGACGAAGGAATAGAATACAACATTTCGAAATTTGCGGACGATACAAAAATTACTAGTAAAGTAACCTCACCCATAGATTGGCAAAAACCGCAAGGAGACCTAGACACTGTAGTTAACTGGGCAGAACAATGGCAAATGAAGTTCAACATAGAGAAATGCAAAGTATTACACATCGGTAGTAACAACGCTAAAAAGATTACTCAATGAACAACATTCAACTATCAAATACGGATAAAGAAAGGGATCTGGGAGTTATAATATCGAGTGACCTGAAGCCGAGTAAATAGTGTACAGAGGTAATAAAAACTGCTAATGAATTGGTGGGTTTCATTGGCAGAACATTTAAAATCAAATCAGAAAAAATCATACTTACTCTATTCAACTCATTGGTGCGTCCCCATCTCGAATATTGCGTGCAATTCTGGTCACCGTACTACAGAAAGGACATAAATAAACTTGAAAAGGTGCAACGCACAGTCACTAAAATTATACCTAGATTGCGTCATACACAGTACGAAGAGCGTTTAAAAGAACTAAATTTGTTTAGCTTAACAAAGTGCAGAATGAGAGGTGACCTAATAGGCCGGGAGCTAGCTCGATTTATTTATGTGAGAGAGGTAAAGAGGTTTGACCCTTCCAAGGCAAGCCTATCTACCTGGTATGTATAGATCACCATTGCTGGCAGCTTTGCTCCTGTGCGTTTGACCCTGGGACCCTTTTCAAAAGTTGCAAAATTTGTTTTATTTATGTGAGTGCCGAGACAGAAATTAACCATACAGGATTGTAGGTTGATGATGTGGGATCATAAATTAATCAATGCCAGCAACTTCAGACTGAACCCTTGTGAGGACAGTGACCGTTAAAGGGGTTCAAAAACCAAAATATTTATGCGAAGAGAAGACCGACATACACACAGTTAAGTTTTTCTAGAAGCTGGAAGGGTCTACTATTTGAAAATCATGATGCCAGCATGTTTTGACTGTGCCAAACCCTTGCGAGCAAGACCCTTTTTAAGTGATCCAAAACCAAAATATTTAAGGCCGACATACACGTGGTTAATTGAATTTCATTTTTATTATTACAAAATAACAAACATAACTCACCGGGATATACCGGTATTTTGGGATACATCACTTTATCAATAGTTTTGTAATTTTATACATGTTCAAACAGCATGTTACAATAGACAGCATGTTACAATAGACAGCTGTGCTTCCAGGACAGGCACAAACAAGTTTCACATACAATAACTATGCCTAGCCTACGATGATTGACAAATAACTTTGGCCTACTCATCACTTTAACTGTCACCACTGTCCCCGCTCCACTCGCCTCCGGACTCCAATTCTTCATCTTCCATCTCCTCGACTTCATCATCTTTGGACTCACCTGGTCCAAAGTCTGGTATGGCTCGTCCTTCGAACCAGAATGGTTGAAGTGTTTCGCTATTTTCTTCTTTCCACCCAAAATCCAAGGGGTTGTTAACATTGGGCATTCCTTGGTCAGTATGGTTAATTTAGATAAGTGGACTGTATATTATTGATAATGAAGAAGTATTAACCATATAGAATATTTACCCTTAGATGAACTCAGCTGGTGATTGGAGGATGGCGGAAACTAGGCTAGATGACTTGAAGTGGTTAGTAAGGTACACAGCGTATGAAAAGAGGCTACAATAGGCTAGGATAGGCTAGATATTTACGTTAAGTTTGTGCTAATTAACAAAGATGATGATGTAGTGACTATATGGAATATGAGATGAAAAGTGAAGCGAAAACACCTAGTGAAGTAACTATGGAAAGAAGGCTTAGCGTGTGTAGCTGGGACGGAGGTTGGTTGGAGAGTGCGCGAGCGCGTTATGTTTGTCTCTGGCGTGACATACCGCGCACGCGCATAACATATGGAAAATGTATCCCAACTTTTTTACAATGAGATACTTATGAACAATCTTAAATAATACAAATATATATATATATATATGGGAATTATAATCCTACAATACTTTCCCATATACAACTATAGAATAATATATTCTACCCAATCATGGAACGTTCGACCAAGGTTATGGAAGCGTTCAACTTAAGACTACGGAATGATACATAACGCTATATCAACCCAGATTACGTAACATCGAGACTGTTCATACTAGTTTGAGTAGAGTACACTAAGTATGGACATATTCCCACCAACAGAAAATATACAAAATTTACATGATTAGATTTGCCCGGAGGCAATCTTATCCCGCCAAGCTTGGGAGGATATCTGGGCTGCCTGTCGACGTGGGCGTCCGCCGGACGCGTCAACAGGCTGCGCCGAAGTAGAAGCCAGAGAGGGGACATCAATGGATAACTGATCCGAGGGGTGTCCTTGCGATCGAGGTCACCCTCAAGAGGATATAGTCGTACTGTTGGCCGTGCGATTACTCCAGTCCTGGTGCGAACCTTTGCAACCCGAACCTCACCATCACGACCTGGTAACAACTCCTCTATCCGACCCAATTTCCAAAATGCGCGCGGGCCCTCCTCATGGATGGTAACCACGTCCCCTACCCTAGGCCAATGACCTTTTAATGGTGTTAGTTTATTTTTTTGCGCTTCCCTTAAAGTCACCAGATATTCTGTTGACCAGTGATGCAAAATATCTCGCGATAATTTACGAATATAATTTTGTAGCGGGCCGATATCACGTCCTTACTTATGTAGTCTGGATCTTCCATTGTATCCTCATCATGCTCTTCAGGAAGATCCCGCAGTCTGTATCCACGTACCAGTACTGAGGGTGTGATTGGGGTAAGGCCTTCCAAACCACCAGAAGCATAGTATAGAGGGCGATCATTTACGGTGGCTTCAATCTCCAAGAGTATGGTGTTGAGTTCCTCAATCGAGATGAGAGCTCTACCCAACACCTTCTTCAGACCCGCCTTCACGATGCCTATGGCTCTCTCCCATATGGCGCCAAACCAAGGCGCTCTGGCGGGAATGAAACGCAATTCGCATTTTACATCCGCTAGGCAGGTCTGAATCTTAGGATTGTTGCTCACTTCTTTGAGATATGTAGATGCCCCTATGAACGTCTTTGCATTGTCACTCAGCATGATACGCGGATATCCCTGTCGACTGCAGAATCTTCGGAAGGCATGTAGGAAGCTATCACAAGTGAGGTTGGTGACCAGTTCCAGGTGAATTGACCTAGTAACAGCACAGGTGAAAAGTATCATATACACCTTAAGATTGGGTGAATCTTTCACAGGGATTTCTCCACTGTTGTCAACCCCGGTAACTTTGTAAGGGTCACCTGGGGGTGGTTCGCAGGTTTGGTAAGGGAGGAATTCCGACAGGATCATAATGTGTTCCCTGTACTCTTCTACACTTTAAGCATTTGCGAAGGACTTTCTTGACCACCTGCCTGATTCTAGGCACCCACCATCGTTGTCTTACATAGGTGACTATATGACCAACCCCATAATGACAACAGAGTCGGTGACACCTATCGATGATAAGATGGGTGAAGGGATGATTGGGGGGCAGTAGTATTGGATACTTATTTGCCTCAGAGAGGGCTGCCAATCGTAATCTGCCTCCGCAATGTATCAAGTCCCCCTTCAAGTGTAAGCCCAACTGGTTGATCAGGTTATTCCTAGACTTTGTTCCCTTAACCAGTAATTTATAGTCCTGCGTATAT